>OMKK01077250.1:0-22841 GCA_900302305.1 Polymixia japonica
CTTATTTGGGCCACAGAGCTGTCTCCAGTCTTTTCATTACAAATGGCTTTCCTTTTGCTTGCGGGGGCTTAGCTGCGGCACAAATCCCCTCGCTGGCTCTGATCCCGTTCATTCTGTTAGCTGAAAGCTCGGGCGGCCCCCCTGTGCCGCGTCTGTGTGCTTTGTGGGTTGAAGGTGAAAAGTGATTGTCCGTCGTCTGTCTGGTTTGAGAGCTGCGTGAGCGCTTACCGTCGCTGACCCGCCCCGGTGTGAGCCTCGACGCGCACGCATGCACACGCATACACGCACACGCACACACACACACACACACAAATACCTTTATGCCAGGTTTTACATATACAGGTACATCCCTTATACATATGCACACACACACACACACACACACACACGGAGGCCGTTTCTGCGTGACAGTCGTCCTGTGTTTTGGCTCTGGGGGGGTCATAATCAACAGGCATCATCACAGCTTCCTCGCAATCTATGTGACTGCTGCTACCAGCGCTTCAGGCTGTCCGCTCACACTCGTCTCTCTGCCCTTCTCTCTCTATTCTGGGTTAATACAGCGGGACGCTCGTCAGAAAGCCAGGCTTAAGGCGCCAATTAGACCTCTCTCCATCTTGTTTGACGCGGGTTCGCTCGCACTGCGACCGATGCATGATGGTGGATGGAGGACGGCTCCTCGCGACCGGACTGTTTGATGTCCAATTGCTATTCTGAATATTTTACATTTGTTTGCAATGGTTTGAGATGTGTACACTGTGTGTTTATTTTGGAGATTACTGAAATGCAAAGTGATTCACGTTGCTTTGTTAGAAGTTACTGTATGCCTTTGTTAGATAATAAGTTAGAAAACCACAAGTAATATTCTTTCTCTCTGCGTCTCTCCCTGTCTGTCTTTATCTGAATAGAATGAGAGAGAGAATGAAAGAGAGAGAGAGATAAACAAGACTAGATCAAAACCTAGTATATGGCTGGACCGTGTACGGTCAATGTGCGAAATTGTGGCCAAAGCCTAGAGGGCTTTTAATTTGAAACGGATACATCGGCCAATGGGGAAACTCCAACACTTGGCCGACCAATGGTGTAACTTCATCACTCAGTCAGTGAGTCAGTCAGTGACTCAGTGACAGACAGACATTTTGGTTTACAGGGCTGGCCCTGCTGTTGCGGCAAAAACCAGCACTGGGGTTGTAATGGCACAGAACAAGAGTTTGCATGGAGCAAAATCCAAACTCAAATGTCAGAAATACACTCTGGAGCAGGTTAGGGGCTAAGGGCTTCCCTAAATACATACGCAGGTGTGTGAAAGGTCAAGCTTGTATATAGAGAGATTAAGTGTTGCGTTTGCATTGTGGTTACTGGGATGTGAATTCATAGCAGGATCAGGATAGAGTGGGTAAATATTTTACCTGAGAAGGACAGGAATAAAAAGGATATTAAAGCATCTATGTGTGATATTCTGACTCTAACAATAGTGGAAGGGGAGTTACGACAACAAGCCGTTACATTTCGAAACAAGCTTGACTTTTCTCCTCCCCTGCAGCACCTCTTCATTGGTCCTCTCCCCTGTCCATCAAAAACATTTCTTGGGAAGAGTTTTGACACGGGGGCGGGGATTGTAAACATGGTTTAGTGAAGATCAACACACTGGTTGACCTGAACTCTCGATCATATTCCACCAAACCTTAACTTAGCACACAGTCTTTATCGCACATAGCAGCTTTAAGCCTAAAATAAAATACATGCCTATGTTAATTTCCAGGCCCTTGAACATTCTGAGCCGCTCCCGTCATCACAAGAACCCCATCTCTCTCCGGGATAAGGAGACGCTTAAATAGTCAGAGCATTAGGAGAACAGATTCCATTCAAACGTCTGACGCCTTCAACTTCCATACGGTGTGTGAAGTGCGATAAACAGGAGACGCCTGGCCCTCCCCGTCGCACCGGTTAATCGCTGTCGGAGCCAACGTGAAAAAGGCCCCCCGGCATTGACTCCTCGGACTCTCGCTAAGCACCCTTCTTGTAGAAATCTACTTAAAACAGGATGGGGGAATTACGGCAAATTAGCGCTATTGTTCTTTGGCTGTGGGTGCCTCGTGACCTTTGACCCCGTTCTGGTTTTTCCCAGCGTCTGAATTGGTTCTTACAGGAGAAAGCTTATGCCCCGCCTCACACAGGCGTTGGCTCTGGCTACTGACAGAGTTTGCATACATGGTTGAGTTGTTGAATGCAATGTGTTGAATACAAATACTCTGTCAGGCTTAGTTGTTGTTATTCTTACCTTGTTTACAATGTTGTGACCCGGGTTCCCATGGAAAATCATTGAAAATGATTCTGTCATGGAATAAAAAAATATATTATATAAAAATAATATATATTATATTAAAAACATAAAGTCATGGAAATTTGCGATTCCAATGCGAAGTTATGAAAGTAAAGCCCGTTTTTGCGTCGGTCACGAAAAACAATGTCATTGAAAACCTTAACTATGTCATTGAAATGTCATGGAAATATCATGGAAAATGGAAACTTGTCTCGAGTGGGAACCCGGCATGACACTTCTGTTTGTTTTAGTCAATAGATAAGCTGTACGGTGCCGTGTAGTTGCACAGATGACACAAAGCCGTTCATTAAACCAATATGAAGTCTCTGAGTTGTCTTGGAGATGAAGAACAGCTCCGGTACTGAAGCACCTCTGACGCATCGGCCTTTGTTCCTGTGCAATTCCCTCCTCATCTCGTCTTATCTTTCCACTTATCTTTTTCATTTCTTCCTGAACAGGAATCCTGCCCCTACACTCCACCAGCCAGAACTGTGGTCAGACGACTTTAATGACTTCATCTGCAAGTAGGTGTGAGGGGGGGCTGTGTGTGTGTGTGTGTGTGTGTGTGTGTTGGCACGCATGGATGCATACATGTATGTTTGTGTTTGCTATGCAATATGTAAACACGCCTGGATGACACCGTATACAAGCCTGCTCTAACTTATTATATTGAGCTGAACGATGAGAGAAGACGAACGCACAGTTTGAACGTGACTCCTAGAGTCACTCTCATTTCATCGTGCCGACCAAGACCTCCACCTCTCTCTCTCTCTCTCTCTCCACCTTACAGATGTCTCATCAAGGACTTTGAGCTGCGGCCGAACGTTCTAGACCTACTCCAGCATGTGTTCATCAAACAGATTGCCGGCAAAGAGAAGGTCCTTCAGAAGCAGTTGATGGAACTCATTGATATCAGCCAGCAAATAGGAATCATTGAAAAAACAAGGTACCGTCGTGACCATAAACCAGTGAGTGAGAGAAACGCCACTCCGTCGGTCCTTCACCAGTCTGTTGGTTGTCACTTATACTTTTCATGTATATTCTTGTCATGGTAACAGTAGCAGTAGTAGTAGTAGCAATAGTAGTTGTTGTTGTCCTCCTGGGCCGTTATTATCCTTTCTTGCTGCATAAACAATGAATACTCACACCACAGAGTGCTTGATAGTCCCCATTACAGCACCCTGGGCGTAACTCACAGGCTGTTATACTGCCTGCCAGTGGGTTTAAGACAGTAGGCAGCAGTTTAACTCTCCGGATGCAGACAGTGGTCCAAATGAGACTCCATGTTGGATATTTTACAAACCCTGTCACCTTCACGTAAACAACAGCTCAAAGCCGCAGCGACATCACCTGAGTTACGGGCCTGTGTGCGAAGGAGATGCGGGCCGAGCGTCACGTTCAGGATCTCCACCTTCTGGAAGTGTGTAACCGTTCCGCTTGTTGATATGTTCATGTTATTTCTGTCATTAAAGCCATCATGGAAAGACAGACAGACGCGCAGAGAGTAACGACAGGTAACGGACGACCTCGCCCCCCCCCCCTTTGTGCCATCGTAGGTGTAGACGATCACCGCCTTGTGCAGTCCAATCAAGAGCGCTTGCCGTAGTTTGCGATCACGCATGTATTTGCAGCCCGACTGCCTAGGCTCATTGTGTAACGTTTTCATCGCTAACACCCTCCTTTAACGCCATTTAACGTTGTCCTCCGTGTGTTTCTGTTTTATCCAACGTTTGGTCGTTCCCCTGTGCTTCGTATCTTGTCATTTCATAACGCATCCTAACGTTTGATGTCGTGTTGTAACCCAGGTAGGTCACTCATTATTCAAAATTATTAATCAAAATTAGTTAAAAAGAATAGCACCTATCCAAATTGACGCAACATGTTTTTGAATCTTACGTGACATTATGTCAGCCGTGGTCGAATATTACTAATAGTGGTCCAAGGTCTTTCATTGTGTGGCTTTGTGTTTTATTATTCTACAAATGTGTAATCTCAGTTGCATATTCTAATGTGCGACTAGTGCCAACCTTTAACTTTAACCCCTGATTTACTTGTTTTCCCACAATGCAAATGTCTGAAACTAAACATCCACTCTTTCCAGCTTAAAAAATAGAAGCTTAAACCATAAGTGCTGCATTATTGGAATGGTTAGGAAATCTGAATGGCATCAATCCAAGAGGCAGCCATCTTGAGTGGCCTGATGTATTGCAGGGCAGGCAGTGAGGCAATGAACCACTTTCCCCTCTGCCCTGCAATACACCAGGCCATTCAAGATGGCTGCCCAGTGAGGCCTTACTAGAAGTGAGCAAGGCTGAGGCAGTTTAACATTAGAAAGGACAACGAGTCAAGCGCTATCTTGAGTGATAACATAACAAAGCTAGCAGCATTGGTTTGTACAGATCAAGGGGAGTGAAAAGTCAGGAAATGACAGCATTGCATATTTTTTGAAAGCTGAGATATTTCAGTTCTAAAATTCAAAATGTCCATCAGTTGGAGCCGTGGCCTTTTCTAGTGTTAAGGTTGATTTTAGATCTGGTTGATCTACAACTTCATTGTAGTGGTGTTTAGTCTTCCTACCTCAGGTGAGTGAACCATTTATCTCAGTCCCACACAGGGCAGAGAGGGGAATTGGGCAGAGGGGGGAAGGATTGACAGGAGAAAACTGCATACCGGCCCGAACGCTCAGCATTTATTCTACGGTCTCTTATAATTACATTTAGATCTTTATCGGGTTTCAAGCTGTGATTACGTTTAGGCTATTTTAGGTGTATTTGAAGAGCTGCGAGATTTACTGCTGCGAATCGTTTAAATTCTAGGCATGAGCGTATCCATACTAAGAAAGGCAGCCACATGAAGACACAGAACGCCCTCGATGAAGCGGACGACCTCGCCACGCTAGAAGCTCTAGATGAGGTAAGAGGTTCAGGGTTCTCCTGTGGTACAGCCCAGGTACCAGCCCAAAAACATTAGGACTGGTTATCACACTGTAGGTCTGGCATTAGGGATACCTGAGATCATTTATCATTGATATTAGTTATATAAAAAGCAAACATCTTACTCCCAGTGCTAACTAGAGCATTCAGCGTAATCTCCCCTGTGAGAAAAGCACATTAACTGTGTTTGTCCAAATATCATTTAGAGCGATTGATCAAATCGCGGCGCTCCATTGGCGTATTGAACGATACAAACAGTTTCAGTTGCCAGCGGATATTTCATCCATCCTTTCCAGATGGGAAGCTTCTGGGCAGTGGAAAGGAAGGGAGATTAATCACTATACTACATGAAGATAATACATCGACGCTACAGTCCTCACGGGCCTTCGCTAGAGGCAAAACATAAGCCTAAACACCCTTTGGTTGCAATTATGATGTTTCAAATATAAGATTAGATTCGGCTGATTTTTAATCACTCTCTTGGGGAAATTAGATCATCACAGCAACAAACAATTAGCGTATTGCAAGCATAAGACAAGTATAGGCTTAAGAGATGATTCAGCTAACGCGTCGATATAATACTAAACAATTATCCTGTTAAAATTTAGACCACGATCTACTTGTTAGTTTATAGAAAACATATTAAATAGGAACATGATGATCTTACACACCTGTGGTTGGGCGCTGGGTGTGAGCCCTCTCTATTCACGTCAACTTTTTTGGATTATGTATTTACTTTTGTCGAAAATAATGGCGTCTCATAATGAATTTTTCCGATGCAAAATTAAAAATCAATCGATAAATCAACGATGTTTGGACAGTGAATGTTGATTTGACCGTTTCTCAGAACATTGTCACAGAACAGCTTCAGGGACGCTATGGAAGAGACCAAATATATACCTACGTCGGAGACATCCTCATCGCTGTCAATCCTTTCCATAAGATGGAAATATACGCTCCGCAGGTCAGTGTGTGTGTGTGTTCATGTGTTCGCTTGTGTGTGTTTATGCCTGTGCGCTTGTGTATTTGGTCAATAGCACACTGAATGCAGTCCACCGTACCTCATTAGTGCATCTGCGGTCTTTCAGAGTCTGCTGCGTCCCATTTACTCTGTCTCACCTACACACACACACACACACACACACCCCTCTCTCTTTCCTCCATACTTCAGTGGATGTAAAGGTAGCAGGAGGCTTTTAGAAAGGGTTTTTATGTAGGAAAATACAGGGTATAGTGCAATAGCAATAGCTTTTTGTCATTGTTGTTGTGAAAAATAATGCCTAGGCAATTTGTTCTGCTATTAGCAAATGCACCTCTTAATGTTATAAATTAAGTGATTTTCATGGAAAGCATGACATAACTACATAACTACATAACTACATCGATAGTTAAAAGTATCCGTAGCCTTCATACACTTGATCTAAATAAGGCTTTTCCCATCATGCTCTCTTCTCAGTACTCTAAGATGTACATTGGAGCTAAGCGAACAGTGAATGCACCACATATCTTTGCTGTGGCTGACATTGCCTACCAGTCCATGGTGTCCTACAACGCAGACCAGGTAACATAACCAGTTGCATTTAACAGATAACTTGTTTTTGATGCTGGTGTTGTATTGTTAATTTGTTTGTTTGTTTGTTTGTTTGTTTGTTGAGAGGCCAGTGTGGTTTTTCTGAGTTTGCTAACAAGCCATGGGCGTTAATGGAATCAACAGTACAAATAAATGATTTATTGTAGCCGATTGTTTGTTGATATGTTTGTTCCCAGTATTTTCCCAAAGATAATATTGATGATGATAATAGTAGTAATAGTAGTATAGTAGTTGTTGTAGTAATAGTGGTAGTGCAGTAACAGTATTAGTTGCTTAGTAACAGTAGTAGAAGTAGGAGCAGCAGCAATAATAGTAGTATAGTTATTATTATTATTATTATTATAATAAGTATTCTCATTATTGTGCAGTAGAGATTAGTGAGTAATTATGAGTACCACAACTAAACGCGGTCCCTGTGTCTTTCTCTCTGTGTGCAGTGCATAGTGATCAGTGGCGAGAGCGGAGCAGGAAAGACGGAGAGCGCTCATCTGCTGGTGCAACAGCTGACAGTTCTGGGGAAGGTGAGTCACGCGCTTCCTGAAAAAAATGCAGCGTGGCGTTGAAGTGTCCCGAGCATTTGAAATCCCCCCACAAAACGGGGGCGTTTTTGACTGTGAAGAAATTCGAAGCGGCTTCACGGGATTCTTCGCCGTCAAAGCGTTTTAACTCCATGCGGCGGAAGGGGAACCATAATAGGCGGAGGTGGCAGGGTGGGTTAATGGTTAGAGAGACTAGTCCTGTGAGGGGAAGGTCACGGGTCACAGGTCAGAGTGTCCCTGAGCAAGGCATCAAGTCCGCACTAGCTCGTCGTAAGTCACTCTAAGCTTCCTCTGAGCGGTTGATATGTGGCCCCAGCTGGTGTCATTAAGAGTGACAGTAGTCAATTTATAACCGAATTCAAAAATAAATACAAAGCTATGTGAACCTCAATCAGATTGAAAGCAGCTCTAAAATATAAACAACAACAATGTTTTGATTTGACTGACATGAGGAAGCAGGCAGAAATTCAAATCACCAAAACATTATCTTTTATTCATTATTAATTACCCATGGTTGTTCTAATGTCATGTTGAACCGGTTTATCCAGGCCAACAACCAGACGCTCCAGGAGAAGATCCTGCTGGTCAACAACTTGGTGGAAGCATTTGGGAACGCTTGCACTGTCATCAACGACAACTCCAGTCGATTCGGCAAATACCTGGAGATGAAGTTCACCTGCGGAGGGACCGTCGTGGGTGCGCAGATATCGGAGTACCTGCTGGAGAAGTCCAGAGTCATCCACCAGGCCGCGTAAGTAACGCGCTTTAAAAAAAAAAAAATTTTTTTTTTTTCAGGCAAAGTCCTGATAAGATGTAAGCGACCCAATGACGTTTTCTAGGATTTTACATTTACAACGTTTACAACGCTGATTACGTCCTTCATTTGACCTTGACATTCATAGAAATGTCAATTTTATCACTAGCTGTTTCTGAAAAGGACAGAAGAGAGGGTTATTTTCTCAGCGTGTTGGCTAGGGATCAGTGTGTAATGGACCCTCTCTCGTTCCCCCCCCCTCTCTCTCTCGCTGTCTCTCTCTCTCTCTCTCTCCTCTCCCTCTCCATCTGAGGTGTTTGGCATTTGCCTGCTACCTGCAGTTCAGTCAATCTATCTTTTTTTTTTTTATCATGTGTCTGGAGGAGAACAGAGGGTCAAGTGGAGGGGCTAGCTTATTTCCTGTTTGATCAAGGATTGTGGTTCTGTAGGTGTCCTTATTAGAACTTCAAAGGCAGGCTGGGTATTCCATTAGAAGGCCGGGACAGGGGGCAGAGGGTTTCAGTTGGCTGAGAGATAATTTCGTGTAGACACATTATTCTTTAAGGCCGTTCTTGAGTTTCAATTCAGGTGGGATATCTGACGAGACGACGTGATTATGAAAAATGACTTTAAAATGATGCCTTGATAGTGTTGATAAATTGAGTTGAGTTGAGTCATTTTCTCTTCCCCTCTGCCATTTCGATCATTATGAGAAAAGATGTTTGACATCCAGCAAATTAGGGAAATTAGCGTAGACGGTCAAATGTTTAGTGCTGGTAAGATTTGAACCACGGAACTATGGCTTTGTGTGTCTTCACAGAGGAGAAAAGAACTTCCACATATTTTACTACATTTATGCTGGCCTGGCTGAGAGGAAGAAACTAGCCCACTACAAGCTCTCAGACAGCAAAACTCCTAAGTAGGTTTGACATCCCTAAACCTTCTCCTAAACACTGTTATTTCCTCCTCGCATAATGAACCCTCTACTTCCCGAGACCCCGGTCTTGACCTTATTTGCTTCTCCTTTTGCCCTACAGGTATCTGTGCAACGAGCACATTAAATTAGGGCCTGACATAGTGAGCAACGTCTTTTACAAGGAGCAGTTTGATGCAGTCGAACAGTGTTTCAAAGTCATTGGATTTACCCTGGAGGTACAGCACACTGCATTGATTACTGGCTACAACGCCGAAACAGTCACACCCACAAGGTTCAACGTGACCTTGATCCTTGCGTTGGTCAGACATGCGTGCACACTCGCAAACTATATGTACTCTACACATGCATGCATGCACACATACACAAACACACACTCATGCACAGAAGCGAGCACACATACAGATAGCACCAAAACGCAGTACAAATACACAACCAGTGTGTACTAGTTAATGCTATAACAGTACTTAATCAGTAGTACTTAATAATGATGAATGTGAATGCAAAATGATGATGATTGTTGCGATTACTGATTGAGGGCTATTGAATTAGCAGGCAATATGCAGCGAGCATTGCTAAAGAATGCTAATCAGTGCGTCCTCAAACAGGTTAAAAGAATACACGTCACTCAGTATCATGGTACAACTCATTGGGTAGCATCATGATGCTATGGGCCAAATATAGCCAGTTAGCCATTAGCTTGGTGGAGGCTAACGAGGCCAAAACAAGTGATTGCCTCTGGGATCTCCACGTCAGTAGTACTTATTCCTGTAATAGCTCTGCACTGCTGGAGAAACTGCCCTCTATTCAACATGTCTTGCATGAAATCACATAGTGCTTTCATGCACTATTCACTTAATCGATTTTGAAAGATAGCTTTGAGACATTAGCTACCCGTGAGAAGGGCGCTTGCTAACTGTGTGCATGAGTGATGTCACTTTGAGTGACAATCGGACGTGATGCGTACCGGGACCATCAGAAAAATCGCAAACAGACAGACTGAAAACGCCCGCCATGCTACCGGTTAAGGGATGATGTATAACATGTACGCCCTCGTAAAACCAGTTCATAAGAACTAGACATATGAATGATTATTTTTCGTGGCATTAACCAGGTAGTCATTACGGGTTCCCTGTGTTTGGCCCTCCATGATGTAACACGGTCCAATCTTTTCGACAGGAACTGGGCAGTGTCTACAGCACGCTGGCTGCCATCCTCAACGCAGGCGATATCGAGTTCTCCCCGGTTGCCACGGAGCACCAAACGGACAAGAGCAACATCTCCAACATGCCTGTCCTGGAGAACGGTGAGACACCAGTTAATATCTCGTGGCTTGATGACGTAAACGCTAGCATGAATGTTCCCTCTGCGAGCCCTCCCGCCGTTTTGATGTTCTCTGTTATCTTCGTCGAGAAAGCCAGGGCGGACTGACATGCAATGGCGATGAATTAATAAACAACAGATTGTTTCCGAATGAAGTATAGACGTGCTGTATCAAAATATGTATTGGCTGGATCCAAGGTAAAAGCTACCATAACCCAACGAGGCGTTTCTATGTTGTATAAATAGGAATGTCTGTTCTGCCAGGTAGATTAGAGAGCTGTCGAGGCTGGGTTTATCTTTTAGATATGATGGATGAGCACCAGTGGTAGACCAGATGTTAGACTTTATTCACTTATCATACCGGCTGGGGACCCAGAACATGCCATCGCTTTGTCTTTAATAATGAATTGTGTGGTTCCTTTTTCATTGTTTGCCAAAATAGCGCTGGGTGTCTTGCTGTGTGAATATTTAGTCTCTGGTCTGTCATATAACAAAGAAACAATGAATAATCACTATGTATAATTAAGTGGCATTTTATGTGTGTATGTATGTACAGTAAGTATGTATCCTTTTTTTATTTCTATCTATCTATCTATCTATCTATCTATCTATCTATCTATCTATCTATCTATCTATCTATCTATCTATCTATCTATCTATCTATCTATCTATCTATCTATCTATCTATCTATCTATTATTATTTGTTTATTTATATTTTTTACCCCATGTGTTTCCCTCCAGTGTCGTCACTGCTGTGCATCCGTTCAGATGAGCTCCAGGAGGCCCTGACCTCCCACTGCGTGGTGGCCCGGGGCGAGACCATCGTCAGGCCCAACACCGTGGAGAAAGCCACGGAGGTGAGAGATGCCATGGGCAAGGCCCTCTACAGTCGCCTGTTCAGCTGGATCGTCAACCGCATCAACACCCTGCTCCGGCCCGACGGACAGCTAGGGTGAGAGACGCCTGATAATGCCTCAGATAGTCTCAAAAACATACTAACATGATAATAACTGGCTCTTGAACGGTGTAGGAGAGAATTAATTGTGTAATACGTACGGATTGCTGTGCATGTTTAGTCCTGATGTGTGTGGTAGTTGTATCACCATATATGAAAGAAGTATCTTCTGCTATACTGTTTTGGCCTAGATGACATTATGTCATATTGCCTAGATGCAATCACCGTTGATCATGTTGAACACTGGCCAACAATTCTTGAATTGTTCATTCCAGAAATGAAGGCCTGGAAAAATAATGGAATTTTGAAAGCTGGGTTAGGAAATGTGCTTGGTCTATTGAAACTAATCTAGCTAAATCTGTGTCTGAGACGGCAGGTAAATGATGGATGGGCTGGGTTTATTTTACAGTTTTTCCAAAAGGGCAGAGTGTTTAATTTGTGTTTCTTTCTGCTGCAGTAGTACATACCTGACCTATCATTCTCCTGACCCCCACCAGAGAGGATGACAAGGGCCTAAACATCGGCATCCTGGACATCTTTGGTTTCGAGAACTTCAAGAAAAACTCTTTCGAGCAGCTGTGCATCAACATAGCCAACGAACAGATCCAGTTCTACTTCAATCAACACATATTCGCGTGGGAACAGGTACGCCGCAGCCAGTGCTCCTTCCTGTATCTCGCCAACCTTTCACTGAAATATACTGATAAATACCGTCTGAGAGCTTGAATCCACCCAGGAAAATATTTTGTATGCACTTTTCACCTTGGCACTTCCTCATTTCCATCTAAATGGTGTTAACATGTCATCATTTGTCACCTCGCAAGTTAAGAGAGTTGGCAAGGGTAAAATATGCCGCCGTCTTTATTTACGGGAGAGTGGGGTTCGCGATTCGTCAGTTATATGGTCTCGTGGGTGCGTTTTGCCTCAGGGGCAGAGAATGGTTTTGCTAATGTTAAATGATTTAGTCTCACCCGTGGAGAGGCGCTATAAATCATCCCCAACAAGGGTCAATTAGGAGTTGGAGACAGTTAGTGTAGGACTTGATCTTACTCTAGGGCGCCGTTGGCAAAAGGCCCAGAAATATAGTTGTTCTATACAGCACCATATATGCAGTGCCTTAGGGGGACATCATGTGCTAAGTGGTCAAATTACTCTATATAATCCAAGTGTGTTAGATGGAAAAATAGCACTTAGCTCTTCAAACTACCCATCGCTGGAAGATTTTGGTCTATTAATTTTTATAAGGGTATAATAATGTGAGGCCGCTGATATTCCAGAATTTTGAAGTGCCGACGTGTCCTAGGTTTTTGTTGTTTTTGCGCTGTAACCTCGTCTGTCCTTTGTCGCCTTTGACCGTGATATTTTGGGAGCATCGTTGCTACACCCTGAACAAAGCAGATTTGTCCCATTTATCTACGCCAGAGGGTTATATTTTTCTTCAGGCTACTTAAAATTGAATTTGTATGCGGACTTGTTCATGTTTTGTCTTCGTCTACGTGTGCGGTTCAAGCTAAGGACAGGCCATTTTGGGGTTTTTTCCCCCCTGAGAATACAAATCGTCTATAATGTTGCTGACTCATTCTAGGACCTTTCAGAATCAGTCCAGCTGATGCGATCAAGGTTAGCCCGCTATAAAGAACAGTACTGAGCTCTCTCTGTCTTCCAGCCCCGAGGTATTTGAGGGGGGAGGGGGAGTGTGTCACCACAGACAACCACAACACAATAGACAGACACCGCCATTTTGTTTTTTTTGCTCTAACTTCGTCTCTTCGTTGGTGGGCTGATATCCAATTTATCGGGATTTGATTTGGACAATTCCAATTCCAAATCTTATTTTAGGTGTGGGTCTCTGAAAGTTTGCTGGTAACGCTACGAAAAAAGAGTTAAAAGTGTCTTCATAAAATGCTTATTGTGAAAAGGATACAGAGAAACCTAGAGGCAGTCTTAAGATTGGAAATTGATTTTATCCATCGAAGCAGCAGAAACTACTCCGTGCAAAAGCAATTTCAGTCTCTTAAAACCTCTATTTCTCAAAGCGCTCTCCCTCTCCCTCGCTCCGCAGGACGAGTACCTCAATGAGGAGGTGGACGCTCGGATGATTGAGTATGAAGACAACCGGCCCCTCCTGGACCTCTTCCTACAGAAGCCTATGGGAATGCTCTCTCTGCTGGACGAGGAGAGCCGTTTCCCGCAGGCCACCGACCAGACCCTCGTAGGTAAGTCCGCTCAACTACTGCGGTAGTAAGGACTCTGTTTTCAGATGGATTTCACCTTTAACCTCTTTTCGACACCCTGCTTCGCACTCGGTTGGGCACGTTCACACTTGGGAGCTGCCCAGTAAAACCACAGTGCTGAGCAGCCCCCACTGGGACCACTGGGGGTTAATGGCCTCATTCTGAAGTACAGGTACCTTGGCAGTGGTTGTTGAAGGAGCGGAGAGCTTTTGACGTTCGCTGTCCGCACCCAGATAGTCTGGGATTTCAGCTAGCGAACTTCTGGTCAAAACACCGCTTTTCTGTAAGATACCAACGCCCCACATTCATAAATTCATATGTGCTATTTATTATGGCTGAAGAGACACTCTCCCAAAGATGGAGCCTAGAAATAAAAACAGACCAGAATGTGATACTAATACATATGTACACATCCTGGAAGTACTATATAGACGATGAATCAGAAGCTAACATTGTGGACTAATTTGGTGTATGAAATTTAAAATCCAGAAGTTCAGAACCATAAAAAAAATGTACCCTCATCCACAGAACATGATCGTCGAATAGACTATAATTTATTCTGTCGTTGAGTAACCAACCTAGTCCCGTGTGGTTATGAAGACAATTAAATGATGTGTGCTTTTTTTTTTTTTTATTATAGAGAAGTTTGAAGGTAACCTTAAGGCCAAAACGTTCTGGAGACCAAAGAGGGTAGACCTCGGCTTTGGTATTCACCACTATGCTGGAAAGGTAATGACTATGGCTCAGTCTGA
The DNA here is from genome assembly GCA_900302305.1 of Polymixia japonica. NCBI lineage: Eukaryota > Metazoa > Chordata > Actinopteri > Polymixiiformes > Polymixiidae > Polymixia > Polymixia japonica. The sequence goes on from OMKK01077250.1 coordinate 14,337, forward strand.
CCAGGTATATTATCTAGTGCTAATTTATCATATTGGCAGTAATTGCTTTGTTTCACTTTCTGCTCCATCGTTAGGTGATTTACAATGCAGGAGGCTTCTTAGCCAAGAATAGAGAGACACTACCAGCTGACATCGTTCTATTGCTGAGATCGTCAGAGAATGAACTTATTCGCAAACTGGTCACCAATCCTCTCACCAAAACAGGTAAACGTGATTTGGTTTTTTTTTTTTTTTTCCTTTCAAAGAATCAAAAGAACTCTATCAACTTACAGTGAATCCGCTCCCATTTGATATGCTAATCCTCTATGATTTGTAAAAGCTTCAAGCGTTATGTAACATCATGGCAGACATTTTTTTCTCTGTTGAGAGAAAATCTTTTTTTTTTATGAACTTTTTACTTTTTTCGGATTTTAGCAGTAAGTGTTCTCATGTCCTATATATTAATACTAATACTAGTATTGATACTAATACTACTACTAATAATATCATTACTAATACTAATAATACCAATTTATACTACTACTACTAGTTTATAGTTTTATTCCAACCTTTTAATTTAAAACAATCCTCTATCAGAATACAGTTAAAACAAAACAACTGCCCCCTGTTACTGTTTTCAGCAAGGCGTTCCCGTCTTGGCACAACTTTTGTAGTGAAAAGCTGGCCCTTGCAGAGTGAGTACCCTTTGTTGGCAGAGGACGCTGCCAACTTTGTCAAAATCAAGCCCGTAATCACGTAATCGCTCTCTAACATAGTCTTAAAGCTCTTATTGACCCTTAAAGTGGCAATCTCGAAGATCTCAGAAGATTTTCATTTAAATAATGTGTATAAAATGTCTGTTAAGTCACTATCTATCGCCAAATGAGGTAACACAATGGTGACTGAGCCTACGGCTCACTGATGAAAGCCCTTGCATTTGCAGTATTATGAGTATTAAGAAGCGGGTGTCTGTGGTGACTTCCTCGTCACGCATTCAAATTAGTGTTAGTGACGCGTTTTCCCTTTTTAAGTGAGGTCCAACAACACACCTGCAATTACCGCTTTTCGCCACAGGTGCCGCCAAAAAGAACGAAACGGGAGATCTTCGAGAAGGATATGTCTCTACTGGTCTTATGAAAACTAATGGCTCTCCTTTCAACTGCTCCATGAAATTTATTAGTAAAAGCCTTAAATATCAATAGTATTGCTTCATTGTGTTAAAGGAGGGTGGAAGTGCACTGTTTTTTTGAAAGTTTGCTACCAGCTTCAAGGAATTTACACTGATATGGACTGACTCACCTTTACAACTGCTAACAATAAAGAATTGCCGATGGCCTTGTGTCCGCATATGATTTCTAGTTGTATGTCTAACTCTGTCCCTTTGCAACTCAAGGCGATTTGTGATAACTGATTCTCATATCTTCTCTGTTATCTTCTCTGTTTATTTCACAGGCAACCTTGCCCACACCAAGGGTAAAGGCGTAAACTCATTGCGCGCGCCACAGACACCTACACGCACCATCAACTTTACCAAGGTACTCACAACAGCATACCTCTTCTACATCTACAAGTTCCCCAGAAAACATACTTCTCTGTCTCCTTTTCTCTCTGGCTTGCACTTTCAGGGACAAAAACTGGCACTGACTAGCATCACAAGTCAGTCATTCTGTTGTTTTGATTATGATGGTCCCACTTTGGTGGCTCCGCTGGCCTCCGCTGGTCTCTCTGCCTTACTCGTTAAGCCTCCATTTCCCTTCATCTCTCTCTCTCTCTCTGCATTTGTCCCGTAAAGATGGGAGTTCATATGTTTTACAGTTCTTTATCAATCAGCGAGGTAATAAACATATTTCTGTCTGTACTTGTCTGTGTTTGAGTATCCGATTTTGTTGTTTAACCAAAATTAGCCACCCTGACCCTAAAACCGAAATCTACTAAACCACTGTTCTAATCTGCACGACTAGAATTGTGTTTTAATTAGATTGAATTAGCGGAGCCCCTGTCATTTGTTGAAGCCTGTGATTTGGGCCTTCTCTCCTAGCCGTTCCTGTGATAGTTGTATCTGTTTATAGGACTATGCTTCATGCTACTCCCTGTCTTTGACAGAATGCGCCTCTTGAATGCTTCAAATGTGAAAATAAAAGGTTTATAAAGTATTTAAACTTAAAAAGTTGCAATGAAATCTTATAATATCAGCCCTGCAGATGTTTTGTTGTCAATAGCATAGTGAATCTCTTTCTCTCAACTTAATTGCGTGACTTACATTAGTGATTTAGTTCAATTCTGGTAGTAAATAATTACAATCCCTGCTGAGTCTTGGATTTAAGGCAATGTGTTCACCTAAAAGCAATTGACAGTAGCTACAGTGAATTGACTGTTTGTGAGGAGTTCATGAATGTATTTACATTCATTTGCATATTTAAAAATGTCTTCTGACACAGGGCATCAAAGGATTCCTTCTTAACCATTTACAATGATCATTCAGAATGGCAGCCAGGAAACAACTTTAGGCTGATGGTTTGTTATAGAGGTGTATTTTCCCTAGTATATTAGAGCTGAATATTAAATATACTGTAGAGCAAAAGGAGTCCAGTATTGGCATACATTTACATATGTCGTTTTATCTCATCCACATTACACTGCAAAGGGGAGCATTTTAAGCATATTACTTAACATTTATATGTTAAGTAAATGTAGGTGAGTAGCTAAGCCTACTGCTAGCCACCTACATTTACTTTACATGATGTATGCTAAACTGTTAGCATTGTGTTCTCATCATGTAACCATTAAGTTGCCCAAAGGGCAGTGTTCCTTTTTTTAGTATAAAGTTGTATCTAAAACATTACTTTATAGTAGTGCACTAACCCATACAGTACGGTTCAGTTAATGTTTATTGTGCTTTTTTAACTTGGTTAATATTTTGTTTGTCCGTCAGGGTGAATCTACAGACGCCACTTACCACCCGAGAGAGACCACCAACATGAGAACACAGACAGTGGCCTCCTACTTCAGAGTAAGACTGTTTCCCCTGCTAATTGGCAGTAGCTTCAAAGCAAGTTTCGTTGCAATGAGCTCTTTATTACACAGATGCTATACCAAGAACGTTGCTATTATTTTTACTCTCCTTTTCATGCATTTGTAGTACTCTCTGATGGACCTGCTGTCCAAGATGGTGGCAGGACAGCCCCACTTTGTGCGTTGTATCAAGCCTAACAACGATCGCCAAGCCAACAAGTTTGACCGGGAGAAGGTTCTGGTACAGCTGCGCTACACCGGAGTCCTGGAGACTGCCAAGATCAGACGGCAGGGCTACTCGCACCGTATCCTCTTCGCTAACTTCATCAAGAGGTCAGCAAGGGGTCAGGGCACACTCGGGGAAAGAGAGAGAGAGAGAGACCAATTATGTAAATTACTGCATGCTGTTTGTTTGGCCTATGTTATTATCTCAATAATGGCCACATTGACTGTAACAGGTACTACATCTTGGCGTTCCACGCAAATGAAGAGCCAGCTGGGACCCCAGAGACGTGTGCTGCCATATTGGAGAAAGCCAAGCTGGAAAACTGGGTCATGGGGAAAACTAAAGTAAGCAAATAGTTTGTTTTAAAGCTATTTTTTGGTTCGGTCAGCTCCATGTGTATATGTTACCCCGGGGCGAGAAACATTAACAAGTCTCATTTGGAGCGGTGTGCTGTCGGTTCTTAGGTGTTCCTCAAGTACTATCATGTCGAACATTTGAACCTAATGGTGAAACGGGCCACGGACCGGATCGTTCTGGTCCAGGCGTACGTACGCGGCTGGCTAGGAGCCAAGCGTTACCAACGAACGCTGGCGCAGAGAGAACAGAGTGCTCTGGTGTTACAGTCTGGTCAGTAAACCGTTCTGTTATAGCTAATCTGCCGGAACATTACAGAGTAATTGAGTCATTGGTAACTAGTAGTTTTCTATGCCGATTCATTGTTCTTACATCCACCAGCTTACAGAGGGCATAAAGCCCGAAAGAGAGTTGCCGATGACAAAAGCAAAGTAAAGTCCGAGGTCTTCATCGTCCAGTTCCAGGCTGGTAAGGACGACTTGAGATGTAATCAGATACCGGGCAGAATCTCAGGTTGAACGGCAACACGTCGTGATCTCTCTTTTCTTCCTCTTCAGTTTGCCGAGGCTACCTCGCGAAGAAGAAGTACAAGGAGTTGATAGAGGAGAAGAATAAAGCTGCAACCAAGATTCAGGCCCGCTACAGAGGGCACAGAAAAAGAAAGAGCTACAAAAAAAAGCAGTATGATAAACTCAAAAAACATTATGCTGAACTGTCCTACAGCTTAGCAGTTTTGTTACTGTTAAACTCTACTAATTACCACATATGTTTAAATAATACTGTGGTGCTACCCTTTCATTATAGACCAAAATGGCCACCGTGACCGTTAACTGACATTTTGTCTGCCATTTTGTCTTTAGGGAGGCCAAACAGAGGGCGAAAGAAGCCACGGCCCTTAAGGAAAAAGACAAAGAGACGCCTGAAGCCGAGAAGAAAACCCCCGAGGAGAGCGGCTCTCCTCCTGACACCGGTGTGAGGAGTGAAGAAGAAGAAACTAAAGCCGCCGTGGTCCTCCAGAGCAACTACCGCGGCTACAAAGAGAGGAAGAAATTCAAGGAGAGAAACAAGACAATGGCCGGAGCGGAGCTGGACTTACCGCCAACCATAGCGGAGGACCAGGCTGAGGCGGGGCAGGAGCCTGCCGGCGTGGAGGAAAGCGTAAAAGCAGCTGATACGCAAGAAGGGGACGACGAAGAGGAGAAAACCGTCGAAGTGGAGGAGGACGACGACAGCGATCACACGCAGGTGCCGGAAGACGAGGAGGAAGAGGAGCTCACGGAAGTGGCGGAGGAGGTTGTGGAGGACGAGGGGCCACCGGCGGAGGATGCTGAGAAAGAAGGGCAGGGGAAAGACAATAAGGAGGAAGGGAACGAGCAGGGAGAGGCTGCAGGGGAAGGAGTCGTTAGCTCAGAGGAGGAAACCAAGGCAGCCACTGTTCTCCAGAGTAACTTCAGGGGTCACCGAGAGAGGAAGAAACTGGAGGAGGAAGGCAAGATCCCAGCCAGGAAACAGAAAGCGGACAGTACGACTGGCGAGGGGGAAGCGCCCACGGCTGAAACACCGGCGGAGGACCTCAAGGAAGCAACCAAGGAAGAAGAATCGAAGGACGTTCAAGAAACGGATGCTTCTACGAGTGACGCAACGTCAGGGGACGCAGAAGAAGCCAAGGCGGCTGTCGTCATTCAGAGCAACTTCCGCGGCCACAAGGAACGCAAGCGACTCGAGGAGGAAGGAAAGATCCCCAAGAAGCGGAAGAAGGAAAGCGAGGTTGCGCCAGAGCCGCCAAAAGAGGAACAGAAAGAGGAACCGCTGCCTGAACCTCCTCAGGATCAATCTTCCGAGGGCCAGGGGGAATTCAGCGAAGAAAAGGCCGCTACCGTCATTCAGAGCAACTTCAGAGGCCACCGGGACCGAAAGAAGCTAAAAGCAGAGAAAGAGGCGAAACAGAAAGCAACGGAAGAAGTTCTCGACAACGCAGAGGAGGCTGTGGAAGTTACCGAGAAGGATGGCGAAGATGAAGGAGCAGAAGCTGAAAGGGAAAGGTTGGAGGAGGAGCAGGCTGCGGTGAAGATCCAGAGTAACTTCAGAGGCTACAAGGACAGGAAGAACCTGAGGGCCAACAAGGACACAGCTCAAAAAGAAGCTGAGCAGTTGGAGACGTTCTCCAAAGAGGTAACACCATCAAACACACCTCCAGTTTAAAGATGTCGTCATTTCAAAGACAAGGAAATAGCACTCCTGCCCCCAACTAGGGTAAGGTCGTTGTTCTTGCCAATCATACGTGCTTTTTGCTTTCTTCTTATCTTTTTTTGACAGATTACAGAGACTTCCCTGAGCTTTGCTGCAATACAAGAGAAGTTGAATAAGATCCTGTCCAAACAACCGAGCTGTGAGAATAGGTTTGCCAAACCAAATGTCAATGGCATTCCACCCAAGAATAACCAACCAGGTAAGATACAAATTATATTTAGGGCTATTTACAAATCCATACACATTATAAATCAAGTGATCGTGGATTAAACATAGGTTGATGTGCACATCTGGGTCTTTTGGAAATATTAAACCAGTGTCGTTTTAGGCAATTCAATAGTAATTATTGATTGAAGGAGAAAATATAATCCTTTTTTTCTAGTCTATCCATCTTATTTTACGGCACTTGGCCAGCTCACTTGATTTCGCTGCTCTGAGGTTTAATCCTTACAGCCGCAGAGCTGAAAGAGTTCAGGTACACTCAAACTCACCCCAACAAGTCAGAGTCCAATCGATGCCAATTCCTTCCCCACTAAAGAGTGGATTGTGTCTGAGCCACCCTTCAGTGTTCCAGTATCAACTTTAAGTTTTGGTAACACTTTATGTGAAGGGGTTGTGTTTTCTCCAAAGTTTTCTCGAACGTCGAACGTCACAACACCGCGGCAGCTTGGATACCGATAACGTCACTTTTTTGCCAAGTACCATTTTTCGGAGGACGGTGACCTTTCCTTGGTCCGCATCATGGCGACTGCGGCATCTATCGGAGTCTTAGTCGCTTTCCGAGTTTCGCATAGTGCAACGGCGTGTATACGTTGTGTGTCTGGTTCTAAACATAAACTTGTTCTGACTCGACTTTGATTCAAATGAATTAAATGGAAGAAACACGTGCCCGCATAGTCACAGTCAGTATAAATGCAGAGAATCCTCGGTTAACCTGGGCATGGATGCCCTTTAAACAGCATGTGGCCTGAGGTAAAGCGGAAATAATTAGCTTTGTTATTTCCACAGGCTTCTGTCTCCCACCAGTGGTTTATTTTTGTTTTCAGATCCATTGGATCATTTCTACATTGTCAGAGAACAGTTGTAAGCAATCCTCGTCAAAAAAAAAAACAACCCAACTTTTTACAATAATCTTTGACAAAGAGAATGAAAGAGGAGGGATTTCAGTCACATTGGTCCTTCATGGAAAAGGTCGTTAAATGTTAATCTTGTTTTGTGAGCAATCACACTGATAATTACAGCAGGAATTAATATGGGGGTTATGAAACTGGCCACTTTGTGCAACACAGAATGACCTTTAGATAGACACGTTCGATAATATTACACACATCTCACCTGTTTCACCTGATGGCTTCTGTATTTGATTGATGTTTTTACCACGTATTTTCCCTGCATGAACAGTGATTAATAATAGGTAACAGAACCAAAGGTCATTGTAATATTTTCGTAATTGCAATAACGCAGACATAACCCCCCAGGGGGAAATATTGTTTGAGTATATCACGCATGACAAATATGATTGATTACAACGCATCGACTGCAGCGCGGAAGACGCCAACGCGTGACAAACTTCGAGCTGACAGACACCGGCGTGCGCGACGCTCACTTCGTGCGTTCGATAGCGTGCCGGGAACCGAGCATCCCGGGCCCCCGAGTTATAGATCACTTTGTGACTGGCGAGGCTCGTTCTGGACGTTCTCCGTCGGAAAATTCAAACCGGCGAGGGCCTTAGGGTTAAGTGACAGTATGTATTAGAGAGCAGCTCAATAAGTACAACATGGTCAGAAGGTCAACACGGAGTCAGTTCACACTCAATAGTCTCTCCGGTAATCCAGCCGGTCATGCGTAATGACCCCGCCAACTCTATAGTCACTCAGTGAAGACGGCCGTAACAACCTACGTGAATTACGTTGATGAAGACCGCTCAGTGGCGTACTTGCAAAGGGAAGATTTTAACTTTATGGTTGTCAATTTGTGAAGCTGTACAGTCAAGGGGCAACCAAAACACGATTGAAGGACGATAATCTGGAAGGCCAAACACGCCATGACATCTTTTAGAGGCCATTTTTGAAAAATATATCCAGGAAGCAGTTTTAACTTGTGTGTGAAACTCACAAACTCAAAAAACAAAACAAAAAACAAAACACCAAATAATATGCCCAGCATATAATTACTGAAGAAATCGAATATGACATTTTCAAATAACAAAAACACGTACCGTTCACTATTCAGCGCAATCAATGCGATTGCGACGTCATCGTCACAGATGTTCTATGCGTTTGTCATTTTCCAGTCGATGTAAAAGCGTCGCGGACCCCCCGCAGGACCCAGCAGCCAAAGACCCTCAACACAGTGGAAGACGCCACCTATTATAACCTGATTCACGTGAGTCCCACAGCGCCAACTGTCTGTCACCTGTCATGTGACTTTAAAAGTCTTTTAAAAAGAGTTTTAAAACGTTTTTACCCTATTGGTAACTGGTAATGGTATTACCCCATTTACAATTACTGACTGACATTTTACAACTGCGGATTTTTGGTTTGAATTTGATATACTTTCCTTTACTTTTTAATTAAAGTATATTTTTATATATATATATATATATATATTTTTTTTTTTTTTTTTTTTTTTTTTTTTTTTTTCCCCCATTTTTTTTTTTTTAATTTTTTTTTTTTTTTTTTTTT
>OMKK01077252.1:0-11701 GCA_900302305.1 Polymixia japonica
CAAGCCTACAAAAACCACAGCACTGTCACACAATACTGTTCACAATAAATGCACATTCCATTTTCTAGATTTTCATCCCATCATATAGCCTATATTTATTGAAAATGAAATGACCTCAGTGTGCACTACTATAGGTATATACAATATCCACCCCAGTAACAGCCTGTTCACCCTGCTGCCGTCTGACAAGAGATACAGAAGTATCCGCTGTCACCACCAGACTACAGAGCAGCTTCTTTCCTTAGGTTGTGAGACTCCTACATTCATCCTACATACTCAAATGGATAGCAAAGTAGCAAATGGGACGTTATCTTGCATCTTTTTGTGCATCCCTGTGTTGTACAATGACAATAAATGAACCTTGTACCTTGTAACTTGTATAGGACTATGGTCCTTAATTTGTACTTCAAAGTTGAACTCATGCTGTTACAAAGAGTGTCTTCATGATACAGAACACTAACAAAGCACACAAACATTGGTACTATCACATATTCTTTATTGTTTGTTTCATACACTCATACAACTGGACATTAAAACCCAACTGAACTGATAAGACTGAGAAGTGTTTTCAATATCATACATATTTTTACAATATGTGCACAAACAAAGGCCCTAAATGTTAGGTCAGAGTCATTATTTTTTAATGTGCATGTACCAATGGGCCATAAATGTTGTCTTTCAATATGTGATCCTCCCCTCTACCAGCCACTGTCAAATTTCACCCCTGCATATCATTATATACTTGTGCGTATCCCTGACAAAGTGAGTGAGTGAAGGAGCCACCTTGACCTCCATGTCCACTTGTCAAGATTCAGGATCATTGACATCTATAGCCCATGACTAACTCATTTGTTTTGCATACATTGAGTTGAGAGTATTTCAGACAAAATCTCTCCATAAAATTGTTGAGTGGAGTGCTGCTCTGCCTGTCATAACTTACTTAATCTGTAACATCTCTATGAGCCCCAGGAAATAGGGCACAATAGAATCTATTAAAAGATCCTACTTTCTTTTATATTGTGATGCATCTGTAGCCCACTACTAACTCCATACCAAAACATTACATGGTCGTCAATATAAAGTGGAATTCCATGTTAAAGATCAGACATACGGCAATTTATTAATTGATGGAACAAACATGTAGATGTGCATAGTGACGCCTGGTGGTAGGACTGGTAACATTACAAGCAGACACAGATTTGGAAATTCTTGTTATTGATATTGATAGTGAATGGGATGAACAGCATCATTATGATAAAGTTAACTACAAGCACTTAAGTTGAGCAATAGCTTAGCCTAATATTTTGGTTTGTGTGCTCTACAAACAGACTTCCATTCTAACACCCCTATTAGACAAGAATGGAACAACCCGTTGGCTGGCTGTGACAGACATTTGCGTGTTAACACGTCAAAATGAAACGTCTTCTGACGTGTTAACGCGTCAATTTTTGTTGCGTTAACTTGTAAAAATGTTACGTGTTAACGACCAAAATCTACGTGTTAACACGTAATTTAATGTCGTGTTAACGCGACAATTCTAAGACGTTATTTTCTTAGATGGCCTTCCATAAGAAAATGCACGTTAACGCGTAAAAATACTACTAAAACTCTACGTGTTAACACGCATTTTAATGTCGTGTTAACGCAAAATTTCTAAGACGTTATTTGCTCTAATGGCCTTCCATACATCTGAAATGTCGTGAAATTTGTCTCAAAATTTAAAAGAAAAAAAGATCGTTTCAAAACGATCCACAAATGCAGATTCAACAGTTCACAAAACAATTTTAGATTCGAGACTGTCTTTTTGCAACTATGCGTATGGACATAGGAAAAAATATATATTTTAGGTATTTGTGCAAAATGTAGAACTTGGATTCATAAATATGTATTTGTACAAATCATTGCACATTCATTCAAATGTCAATTTACAAGACACACGTTGACTCCTATTAGTAATTATGAGATAAATCTCTCTCCATAAAAAAGAAGCGGTCTTGTCTGAAAAGACGGAAGTTACCGGAAGTTGACAATCTCACCTCGCTTCTGTTCTTTCTTCTCTTACGTCTATTCCGCCAGCTGTATATGGTTTCACAATGCTCGTTACCAAAACTCGTTGTTCTAGTTTTTGGATCAAATCAAATAACAAAATACAACATATTTCTCTGGGAGGCGTAGTTGTTGAACACGGTCTACTTAGTTGATTGCTACCAGTGAGTAAATTCTCAAGCCATTTGGGCAAGACCAAGTTTCGCTAATTTCCGATGAATGAATTAATGGAAGTAGTTATCGTTTATGACTGTATATCCGTTTTGCCGACCTGCTAGTAATCCATATGCGTTGTATGATAGTTTTTTTGTGATTGTATATGTAACATATTTGGATTGTATATGTAACACGCAAATGTCTGTCACAGCCAACGGGTTGTTCCATTCTTGTCTAATAGGGGTGTTAGAATTGTATGACAGTTGGGTCTTAACTAGTTATCTGAAAGCTGCGTGTCTGTCTCCCTAGGCTGAAGCCATGCTGACCTGTGAGATCTGTGGTGAAGTGCTAGTATTGGAGGAGGATATGAAGACACATCTCCTTCTGAGCCACCTTGAGAATGAGATGAGTTGCCCACTCTGTTCCTTATCTGGTGTGTCCTATGATGAATTGAGCTACCACATCAGCACTGCACATCCAGAGAACCATGACAGAGAACAAGAGCCAGACTGTGGTAGCCCTGTTCATTTCAACTCCAGTTCATGTTCCACTACTGGAACATACAGTAAACACAATAGAGATTTGTCTGACAGCTCTAAACTGGGAACAGTACATTCACACTCACCAGGGGACAGTTGTGGCCTTGCTAGAGGAGGGGTGTCCTTTGCGATGTCCCATCTCACCACATCGATGGTGGAACCTCAACAAAGTAGTGATGTAACCTCACGATGCACCACACCAGTTAGTGGGGTTTCATCGCCTGGGAGGAAAGTGCCCAAAATTACCTCTTCAGCTTTGACCGCAAGGAGTCTCAGAACAAAGGAGTCAGTAAGACACAGTGATGATGGTAATAAAGACCCAGGTGGAATCACATCAGATCACGCCAAAGTCAAACAGAAGCAGCTGTCCTCTCCTATAAAAGGTGGAGTGGCCTGGAGTGGATTTGATGACATGTTGAAAGAGTCCAATTGTTGTTTTCTTATCATCTGTTCCTTACATTGTCCTGTGTTGTGTATGTTGCAGAGAGGAAGTTCTCATGCCCCATGTGCTCACTGGTCTTCAGCAACTGTTTCATCCTACAGGAGCATGTTGAATTGCACCTGCAAGAGCAGAAGTCATCTGAAGGTGTCCTTTCTATCTCACAGAGCATTTCATCTTTTTTGCCTTGGACAGGCCACATTGGTTGGACATTATGTAAATTAATCAAATCAGCACACAGCTATCCTCTAGCATAGATAAATATTATATATATAAAATATAAATATTAGTCAGCATACTTTTAAGTAGGCCACAGAAACAAGTTCCAACCCAACTAGAGCAGCTGTAGCCTGCTTAGACCACAAGAATGTTTGACCTTATCTTTATTGAAGCCTGATTGTTTTCCCAGGGGCCTGTACATCAGCTATGGTATTGCCAACATCGAACTGTATCTCAGGTTTGTCTCCTGATCCTTCATTACTGGAGTTTTGCAATCAACGTTTTGCTTACATGTTATTTTTCCCATCGTATTTTATGATGTTTGACAGCAATGTTTACATTTCAGATGGATAGTCTCTAATTTCAGTAACAATGTGCAGAAAAACTCACCCCAATCATGCAACCCTATCCATAACATCTTAAACTTAGAATAGTCAAACAATACAGTTTTTTCATTGGCCAGATTTTTTTATTTATTTTAACTGTCCGAGCAAACAAAGGAACCGCACATGCAGTAACAATATCAGTTTCCTGGCTAGAACCATAACCAGGTAATCAGCCCTAGTTGTGCTCCAATCTTATTCTGGTTTGCGGTTGTTTGTAGAACACAGATTAGCCACTAGAGGGTTTGGTTCCCAATTATTTTTGTTCAAATCAGGCATAGATAGAGTTCCTAAATGTAAAGAGTTTGGTGCATGGCCATCGAGGAGAGTAATATGCTGATCTCAAGCTATTCTAGTCTATTGATTATTTAATGAGATCACATTTGTGGCTGTATTTTGTTTAAAATAAAGAACGTCAAACAAAATGGCATAGATTGGGAGTCAAGATACAATACTACAACTGTGCTAGCTTTCAGTGTTTGGTCAATATTTTATATATCAATTGCTATACAGCTACACCTAAAATGTATTCACCTCCCTGCACATTTTCTTGTACTACAAAATCAGTTCAAAAAATATTTATACAGTATTTTTCATGTAGTACTCCTTTCTATCAAAATGTAGTGTTCATTTAAGAAATGAATCACAAAGATAATAAAATCTATTAACAGTCAAGTTTTGTAAAAGTACACGTTATTACAATACTATAACCTGACTTTCACAAAGTTTCTAAACTGCTTCTCAGGAGAGAAGAGCTATGAGTGTCCTATGTGCTCTGCAGTCTGCGTGGACAGCTTCTCACTGCAGGAGCATGTGGAACTGCACCTAGACTGTGGTGCAGCTACAAGCTGCATAGGTATGGGTTTATTGATACCTTATAATAGATAACTCAGTTCTCATTGTACAACTCTACACTCCATATCCTCTGATCAGATATGCTGTCGGCTTATGCAGTTCTGAGACTGTGGTTTTATTGGGTTGATGTAGAGAGCCCGGGCAGAGACCTGAAGCTGGCCAGACAGCTTCAGCAGGAAGAGGACCACAGGAGGAGGGAGCAGGAGGCCAAACAAGAGGCGGTGGAGTTCAAGAAGCTGCAGGTCCGGCTCATGCAGTGTTGCACACAACCATGGCTGCATCATGTAGTTAGCCTCAACTTACTACAACCACAGCCTGCTTTGATAATGATCACTTTGTGTACACCGTCTCACATGATTTCCCATTGTTGTGTGTGTGTGTGTGTGTAGTGCAGTGCAGAATGTGAGGGGATGGTTGTGGTTTCTCTCAATGTGCATGTGATGTGTTAGTGTGCGTATCAGTATCTAGCATGTTTAATCATGTGCTTTCACGAGGCTATGACTTCAGTCTATCAGCATGACCTTTATCGTATGTGCAGAAGCAGTTTGGTCTAGATGGTGGTGGGGGCTATCGAAAGCAGATGGAGAGAACCATGGAGAGGGCTGTTTCCAGAGGTCTCATTGCCCCTGCAGACTTTCACAGCAAGAGGGCTGAGATGATGGAGTCTCTGGCCTCAGGGCTTGATGATTGCAGAACCAGAACACAGGGTATGTCAGTGTGTGCGAGCGGGTGACCCATTTCGTGTTCCTACGTCTGCTACCAGCCATCTACAAAACTAATAGACATATTACAAGATTTAAAAAAAAATAACGCTTTGCATCCTTAAACTTAAGTATATAGCAGCTTTGGTCAATGGACCATCTAATAGGAAGGTGAACAAAAAAAATCAAAAATAGTCAGTGGAACATTCAGTAATCCAATAAACACATTCCTGAGGTCACCAAGGCTCCAAATGTCCTTTTCCATCATAAAAGTACGAAAGTGTGTGTGTTAATCCAATATTGACCCCCCCCCCCCTCAAAGATTCCTACTATAAATGGTCAGTTACCTGAAAGAGAACAGCCTTGATTATGTTTTAGTAAATTTAGTAACTCAGTTCATTAGTTAGTGAACTGAACTGTGTTCAGGTTCAGGTTGTTCTCAATCTTTGTATTAACAGGATTTTTTAACCTTTGTCCACTACCTTTTCAGTGTGCAATTTCCAGCCCTGTATAATTTATTCAGCGTTGTATATACTCTTGGGGGAATGTTGTTTGAGTTAATTTCACTGCCCTGTGTGTGGTTTTAATTAATCTAATCACATGCTTCAGTCAGTTGTTTTAAACCCCAGTCAAACTGCAAGTAATTTGATAGCCTAATGAGTGGAGCTGGCAGAAAAATCGTAGGCTAATTTCCAGTATGTTCAAGTATTTGTAATTTGTAATTAAGTTCTAAGCATACTCATCATGATCAGGACAGCCTATAGGTCAGCTCTTTGGCTTCTTGACAAGATCTCTCTTTCTGTGTGTGTCTCTCTCTCTCTCTTTAATATGTGCACACCCTCTGTCTAGGTATGCTTGGAGCCTTATATGAATACTACCAGAGGGAGGCAAGAGACTGTGTCCATGTGTGGCTGAGTGCTGAGACAGACCTCTACTGCTCTTCCGAAGGGGACGAAGGCTGGGGCTGTGGCTACCGAAATTTCCAGATGCTTCTGTCCGCACTACACAGAATAGAGACCTTTGCTCACTGCTTCTCAGGTGTGACTGGTGTGTTTTTCTATGAATGCTCCCCAACATTTGCAAAACCAAAACAAAAGATGACCAACCACTTCATTCCAATAAGGAGTATTGTAGTGTATTGACATTCTAAATGGTTGTAATGACAGATCTACACATGAACCTGGGGTCTCACTTTTTCTTGCTACAAATAGAACACATTACATTTTACATTTGCAATTTCTCCCTTGTAACACTTGACATTAGAAATGTGTTTCCACTATCCACTTAAAATAAGATTGCTCTTTCCCCCACATGCATCGCCAGGACATTTCTCTTGCAATTAATGCAAATTTCAAATGTCAAAGCATAAACTATGAGAGGTCATAACAGTGTCTTTGCCAGTTATCATGCTGCAGGCATCAGCTGGTCCACAATGCAGTTATTCATAAACAAGACTAGGTCAAAACCTAGTATATGATTGGACCATGTATGGTCAATGTTAGGGGTGGGCAGATCGATAACAAAAGTATCAACACTACAGAAACTACGTGTTGTTTTGAAGATCAATTCTAGCGTCAATAGGATCAATACCAAAAAAGAAAATTGATCCGTCTCTCTCTCTTTCTCACAATTTTATTTCATCGAGTAGAGAAAATAACAGTTGCCTGGATGTAAGTCCAGTTCTATGAGTAAGTGCGTAGCCCTCTAACGGGCTTCGCTATCCTACGAGGATAGCTACCCTACGAGGCTCCCGAGGAGCGACATGACGCTTCCCACCCGCACCGAGGCTGTGGATCTCGCACGTCGGGCCAACCGCAATATTGCCTCCACACACTCTGACAGCCGTGCCATCATGGTGTGTGAATCCAAGTACAGCCCTTGGTAAGACATCTGTTGACTTGGCTGCAGGGCGCTCTTGTTGGAGTTGATGGTGAAGCCCAACTGCATGATATGCTGGATAACCAGCGCTGTGTGGGATTCTGCCTCTTGTCTGGACGTGGCGAGAATCAGCCAGTCATCTGTGTAGGTCAAGATTCTCATGCCTGCCTCTCTGAGTGGTAGCAGTGCCGTCTCCACACACTTGGAGAACGTGCGCAAAGCCAGAGAGTATAGCAATGGGAGACGGCAGTACTGGTAGATCCGTCCTCCCACTGCGAAACGCAGGTACTTCCTGTGGCATGGCAGTATAGAGATGTGAAAGTACGCATCAGTCAGGTCTATTGATGTCATACAGTTGCCTGGCCAGATGCATTCCAAAAGCTGTCTAATCGTCAGCATGCGAAAAGGTCTGGCAATGTAGCCATTCAGTACGCAATGCTCGCCTTCTTTCCCTGGAGCCGTGATGCTAGTCGGGATAGCCTGTGCATGGCTTATACCTCTGACTTAACATGAAAACACGGAAGTGGCAAAGCTGTTAGCTATGGCTAGCAGTGCTAAAGCTAGCAGAGCTAGTGCTAGCAGTAGGTACCTGATGGGTACTTTTCCGTAACAACGCCAGCCTGCCACTGTGGGTCGGGGCAGCATTATTAGCGGTAAACGCAAAAAAGCAGGAATGCTAACATAGCTCCGGAAGGGTTAGCAGCGCAACCTTGAGCCATTCACTCCCCGTGGCAACGTGAGAGGGAATCGGAGGGTGGGCGCTAAGCTTCTGCAACCAAGTCTGCCACCGTGGGTCAGGACAGCTTTATTAACAGCGCTGCCCGCCTGCACACACCCCTCTCAGGACAAATGCAGCAAAGGCGGCGATTAGCTAGCCAATAAGATTTGAAAATCCTTTCCCCTTCCTCGGGTAGGGTGCCTCTCATGGCTACTAGCACTAGAGTCTGAAATGACCTGTGTGTCAGAGGGTGTAGTAGGAGCTCTTTCTGTGACCATGTAAATGGGGCGACAACCTTTAATGTAGAAAGGTTGCTGTCTCCAGCTACGAACAGGCCCGACACTCACGCTGGTGGTGGGCCTGCTGCTGGGTCTTTCCCTAGAGCGGGGCTGGTGGTGCCTCTGCTGTTGGCACTGCTGCTGCTGAGGGAGGGGCTGCTGGGGGTGGAGATTCAAGCCTAGCTTCTCCGAGGCTTTTCGGGCCGTCTCCAGTAGCTCCACCATGAACTGGATATCTGAGCCAAAGAGGGACTTGGTGGAGAATGGAGTGTTGAGGAGAAGGCGCTGCTTGCACTCCCCCAGGGACGACAGGCCCAGCCAGAGTGGCATACATGGTCCAGCCTCCATCGATGGCAAACGCCTGGGACATCTGCAGGAGGGAAGCTGCTGTAGTCTGAACCTCCACCAGCTCCGCTGCCGTCAGCTCCTTTTTCTGGTGGGTGAGGCGGTCCAGGGTACCCACCAGGAAAGCCATATTGTTCACTAGTGCCACCACATAGGTGGCACAGGCATAACAATGGTCCCTCTTAGACAGAAGCAGTGGCCGACCACCAGGCCAGAGGGAGGCGGAGGGGAGGAGACAGAACCTGACTGCATCCTCGATGGGTGGCGCTCCCATATCCCACTTCCAGCCCTCAACCGTGGAGTATGGCTCATATGCCACTGCCGAGGTTTAGTGGTCAGCGGGGGGGCGCCACACTCACGGTGTGCGTAGTTAAAAATGGGTGCCATCTTGGGGACGACGACGCAAGGCCAAGGCCTCCCACGTGGCTGGGCAAGGAGGCCAGAGGTGAAGTCCTTGCTGGGGGTACTGGAGAGTGGCGGTAGTGGGGTAGCCATCCTGTCAGCAGCCAAAGCAAACAAGCCAGGCAGGGCGTTGAGAGGGTAATGGTGGACTGGCAGTGGGTCGTCTTCACGGGAGATGCAGGGTCTTCCTCTTTGTGGACGTGCCGGTCATCCTCCTCGTCATACTCATCCCATGGCTTTGACTGAGCCATCATGCCCTCTGCCACTAGCGCCATGCTAGCAAGGACAGGGTGGATGGACTCAGTAAACAGGCGCCGCCGCTCGTACTCTTCCTGGGGGAGCGCAAGGCAGGCAGGACAGGAGTCGGTTTCAGATTGGTGTTGCCAACCCAGACAGACAAACAGGACTCGTGGGAGTCCGTAGGAGGCAGTGAAGTGTTGCAGGACACAGTGTTGCAGACATCTGCAACATTTTAGCTGCGACACCGAATGGTGAACAACAAACTCGCAGGCAATCCGAGTAAAAAAGGGAGACGAGCACTGCTTGCACTGGGGCTTTATAGGGGGAGGGTGCTGCGCAGTGGCTACCCCCCGATTGGGCAGTGAGTGCAAAAATCTTATCAGGTGCTGAGGCAGAGCCTCGTAGGGTAAACCGATAGCGAAGCCCATTAGTAGGCGGAGCACTTATGACGTAGAACTCTCTGCAAACTCTGTTCCGGTGTCATCGTCACGACAAGAGTGTTGATGATGTCCTGTGCACGTGAATGCACTTCTTTATGCATGCACTCTTTGCTCCTCTGCTGCTGCTGTGTGCGCTCACCTGCTCCTCTTTAGTATTACTTGGTATCAGATCAAAACTAAAATGTGTGGTATTGCCCACCCCTAGATGTGCAAAATTGTGGCCTAAAGCCTTGTTGCTAGAGGGCCAATGTTTTCATAACATAAAGATCACGTCCAACATATGTTGTGATTTTCTGTTTATACCTTTCTCTCATAATATTGTCTAAAATAGCACAGTAAAGGCTTTCCTCCATCGTCCATTCTGCTTTTCAGCATTTTCCCTTTTTTTTTCCTCATCTGAATTCCTATGGTGTAACTTCATTACTCAGTCAGTGAGTCAGTCAGTCAGTCACAGACATTCGTGTTTATAGGGCTGGCCCCGCTGTTGCAGTCCAGCCAACAAGATAACAACATTATTGATGTTACATTATTGCTGTTCAAAGTTCAAATTGTTCATTTCTAAAAATCTAAACGCCCACAGGATATGTTAATGAGTCATACAGAAAATTGTAGCATTTATCAGGTTATTCCTTCTCTATTTAGCCGTCTATAGGCTACCATGCATACTGTTATTCTTACATTGTTAATGCAGCTGCTCTGTGGACAGAAAATGACGACACACAACACACAGCTGTACAAAGCTTTACAACAGAGGTTATACATGTGCCCCACCATCAATAAATAGTTTGTATTCAGTAACACCTGGTCAGAGGGAGTGAATGAGGCACTCTCACAGGAAGACAACACACTAGGGAGCTTTATCCCTCCTGACAACCGCAGGTATATTAGTGGCAGTGGCACCAGAGTTGAACTAGTGGGTGTGTGGATGTGGTCAAATTCACCAATCCCCAGTGAATGTATAGTCATGTGTATGTGGAGGAATCCCCGAACAGTCACACTTTCTAATAGTGAAATAGTAGCAACCAAAAAAAATGGACCATGTTAGTCCACAGCTGCTGTACAGTCAAAATGCCAGTGTCTTGTTACCTGACTGAAGTCTTTTTTTCTGCCTTCTTTTTGCTCCAATTTTGCAGTTCTACTCATTGCTCAATTCTTTCCTTTCGCTTACGTCCTCATTCTCCTCCAGAGAAGGCAGTTCCCAGTATCCCACAGGTACAGAGTATGATCGAGGGGGCTTGGAAGGAAGGGCTGGATCCACAAGGTGCATCCCACTTTAACCAGCGGCTGCAGGGCACACGAGCCTGGATTGGAGCCACAGAGATCTACACTCTCCTCACCTTTCTGGGAATTGGGTCTGGATTAAGCATTCACATAGTCTAATATAGCTTTGGAGACACACTTGGTACAACCTGGCTACATTTAGTCATTTGAAGATGTGATGTAGGCCAGTGGTTCCCAAACGGGGGGGCGCAGTGGAACTGCAGGGGGGGCGTCAAAGGATCTCCTGCTATACACTCCAGTCTAGCTGGTGGCGGTAATGCGCCTTCACTGGGTTTGCAAACCGCAATAAAACAACAAACAAGAAGAACGAGCGACATCTGCAGAAACTGTAGGACGAAGTAGAGTGAAAAGCAAAGATGGACAGGTTTGTGAAAGGCGCAAAGCGAAAATCAGATGGCAAGTCAAATGTAACAGGCGATGCGACCACCACAACAACGGAAAATTTGTTGGTGTTGCACTGTTCCTAAATTAAATGTTAAAACATGAAGTTAAATTTACTTGAACACATATTCAAGAATGTAATACTGTCTGAATGCGCTACTAGAATTCAATTTAAAGTGCAAGTTGGAAGTTTATTTTATTGCTATTTTTCAGCATAACAAACAATAAAAACTGTGAAATTGAAATGTGAAGTGATATGTACATATTTTAGAAAGAAAACATCTTTATATAGAGTTTATATATTATAATTCAATTTATTCAAAACAAAGAAGGTGCGATTGATTTGGGGTGGGTGGGATCGGGTGCGGTGAGGGGTGGGGGGGCTTACAATGTTCTTATA
>OMKK01077269.1:0-14258 GCA_900302305.1 Polymixia japonica
CACTAACATACACTAACATGCACTAACATGCACTAACATGTACTAACATACACTAACATACACTAACATGCACTAACATGCACTAACATACACTAACATGCACTAACATGTACTAACATGCACTAACATGCACTAACATGCACTAACATGCACTAACATGCACTAACATGCACTAACATACACTAACATGCACTAACATGCACTAACATGTACTAACATGCACTAACATGCACTAACATACACTAACATGCACTAACATGCACTAACATGCACTAACATGCACTAACATGCACTAACATGCACTAACATGCACTAACATGCACTAACATGCACTAACATGCACTAACATGTACTAACATACACTAACATGTACTAACATGCACTAACATACACTAACATGCACTAACATGCACTAACATGCACTAACATGCACTAACATGCACTAACATGCACTAACATACACTAACATGCACTAACATGCACTAACATGTACTAACATGCACTAACATGCACTAACATGCACTAACATGCACTAACATGCACTAACATGCACTAACATACACTAACATGCACTAACATGCACTAACATGCACGCACGGCTGGACCAGCTACCAAAATAAAGAACAGAAGCTCAGATTACAACACACACAGAGGGAGTGTGACTTCATTTTCTGCTCAGGACGTCATTACTCCACTATATCTTTACATAGCAAATAGTTGTTTGCTGCTATATTAATTTTCAAAATATAATACCTTTAAGGCAAAAGACTGCATTCTAGGAGCGAATGCAAATCAGAACAGATTTGTAGTGTTTGTGCCAAAGAGCAATTTGTACCTGCTGTTCCACAGAACATTGAACATTAATGACCCATTAGGTCAAATTAATGTTGTCTAAACATGCACTGAATTAATATTTTGACTGTGTCCTGACCTTGTAAGTGTTATTTCCCCTATATATACAGTATATACAGTATATATATATATAGTTTTATTTATTTATTCATTTTTTGACAGCTGTTCCCATTTGTAGAAGTGTTTCATGACCCAGAGACTAAATTGTTAAATGTCATTGATAATGCATTTAAGAGTTGACGTTTTGAAACTACAGGGTGATGATAAGTTGGTAATGCTCAGTGGACATGTGGTCATGGTCTGTCTGAAGGCCTTTCTGTGTTCGGAGAAGAAAAAGTACAATCAATTGGTCTTGATGCCTGTTACATCACTTCTTACCATGTTAACGTTTGTTTACAGTAGATACAGCTAAATATGTGAGCCAGCATATCTTACTGCCAACAAGAATACAAAAATGATGCTTTAGGTCACTAATGGTCTAAAATTATACCGTTTAGGTGGGAGTCTGAATGTTTTTCTGATGTATTTCTGTATTTTTAAAAATGTTTCTGTGTTTTGTCTGAGGGTCTTGTTGGAAAGTGCAGAAGTTTTGTATTGGTAGTTGCTATGCAAATTATAACAAATATTGTAATGTGGGACAGCTGCATCTTATTTTAAATGCTTCAGTAAGGGTCAGTTTGTAAATTCACAGATTATTTCGTCAGATTATTTCAAACTCGCTGCGGTCAGTGTGTGTCAGTGTGTGTGGAGTCAACAGACTGACCTGGGCCCGCCCCGCGACTCCAATGCACATTCAGGTTAAGGCTGTCAATCAAAGGCTCGGGACGGGGACAAATCCCAGTGACATCAGACGACAGCTGAGCTTTAGAGGAAAGTGCTACCCTGACTCTTGCACCGGTAACCTAGAGATGCTGTTGCAGAATGAACGCGGTAAAACGGATTCATTGCATAAATTATATGTGTAGGAACTAAACTTTGACCATCTAGATGTTTAAAAAATACTGACATATTCCCATTCAGCCTCTTTATGTTTCAAATGCCACAAGGTTATTCAAAGGCTTACTGATGGTGTTGTTTTGACATTTCTGGTTATGTAAAGCAGCATCTACCCCACACACTTAGGCTACCATTAGCCTCTTTTCCACAGTTGTGCTCGAGGCGGTTGTGAGGAGACATGCTAGTGCTTATTGCTTCACCTCTTGTAAGCCCAGGCTTCAGTGGGGTCAGGCCCGGATCGGCCATCTGGCGTACCAGGGAAATGCCCGGTGGACTCACACCTTCGGCTTCTCGCTCATTTTTACCCTATCGACTGGTTAAAAGCCAGCGTAGACTTTGGGCATAAGTTGTGCATAAAAAAACATTGAAAACTCTTGCCGCTGTTTTTGTCTTTTCTCTTGCTAAAGATTATAGTAGATGGCAAATAAAGTGCCGCATATTCAATGACAACTCCTTTCTGTATTTGACAACACGTCTTTTGATGGTGTGCAACTTGACAGTGACTATAAACCAAGACTTACATTAGAGCCTCCATACTCTCTGCTCTAGACCCCCTTAAGCCACTGGAAAGCCCCTGACTCACAATGGCCTTGTTGTTGACAAGCAGTGAATGGCAGTTAAGATGGATCATTGTTCTGACAGCTGATTGGCTCGTATCCAAGGCTACCAGCAACATTAGCCTGAATGCATATTCTGACCCACTGCTATGTCTAAGGGCAGCAGATACTCTGGCCTACATAGGAATGGATCAAACCTTTTCCGCCAAGGGAACTGACTGTTTCCACAATCAGAACCATCAGAACGTCCCACACAGATACTCCAACTCCTCTGCACATGTGAAAGCAACATCACAGGAGCACGTATCCGTTCCCAGCAGGGTCATCTCTGACTCCCAGTGAGCCGTGGCCTCAGGTCCCAGCAGGGTCATCTCTGACTCCCAGTGAGCCGTGGCCTCAGGTCCCAGCAGGGTCATCTCTGACTCCCAGTGAGCCGTGGCCTCAGGTCCCAGCAAACCCCTTTAGGAAGTCAAAAGGCCACTGAACTTTCCTTTGTCACACACACACGCACGCACACACACACGCACACACACACACACACATCCCTGAGGTCAGTGAGGGCACCAAGGTCAGGATCCAACATTGCACCTCGCATTAAAGTCTCACTCCGGTCAGTTTTTCCTTCCTGTTTTAAAAAAAAAACTAAACTCGCCAAATGGAAGCAAAGAGCAGCGATGTAGGTTACTTGAACCGGACGGTTTTATTTGATATGGGCAGTAACTTTCATCTGTCGAGGTTAGCCACATCAGAGCATGAAACACTGTATGTCATGTTATGTAGGACGTCGTTTATGGCTCTGCTTTGAACTTTTCACCCAAAATACTCGGAAATTACTTAAAGTTTAACATGGTTTTCCCACAAAAAAATGGAAAAGGGGCTGGAAGCACATCTACTCTTTCTCTGGATATATGAATATTTAAATTTGCAAATAATATATAAGTATCACAGGCCTCATGCCCCGCCCACCACCGCTGCTTGCAATGACCAGTGTGCATCAAGATGACTTTGCACAGATACAAGTCAGCATAGTCAAGGTCAGACATGTTAGGGGACATAAACATAAGAGAAACACATTTTTGAGTGGAGGGGATCTTTTTAACATTTTCGGACGTCATTGTGGGAAGCCTCTGTGCAGCACCAGGATGCTCGTATCAGCTCAAAAACATCCAAATTAATCATGTGATTCCTTTAAGTCGACATAAAGGAAGCAGGAGAGAGAGAGAAAGGGAGACAAACAGAGTAAGGACAGGGTAGACAGAAGGAGGATTTCATAAGCGTTATGTGTATATGTTTCAAACCTATTTCCTCTCCATGAGGGATTAAGTATAATCCTTTCTGGCTCCTCTGCTTCAGGCTTCAGAAAATGCTACTGGCCTTTGTTAACCTAACCTATAAACATATTGGCTCTGAGAATGAGTCACAATCATTGGCCCTCTCGTGCAGCTCCAAGAGTAGGCCTAGTGAGACTGAGTGAGTCACACCATAAGCCCTGTGGTGCAGCTGCATCTCTGGGCCTATGTAGCTTGAGGGTGAGTCACTGGGAGATAGTTTGACATTAGAAGGGCTTTAACACAGTACTGGATTCTACAGAAAACTGGAATCTCCAATTTAGCTTTTTTTGTATAATGGACTAAAATTGTTGCATTAAATGTAGACAATATTGCACAATCATGTTACACAGACATATCATTGAGAAGGGATTTAAAAGTTTAAAAGAAGAAAGAAAATCAACTATGTATTTCTAAACTCTGAGATACAAAGAGTTAAACACCACAGTGGCAAAACTTTGATCACAGTGTGTACAATGCCTGACCTATTTTTGTTATCTCCTGGCAAAAGGGAGGCTCTAGAAACCCTGCACAAGAGAGGGCGGACATAAGAGAAGATCCAGTGCGTCAATCAATAAGTGCTTAGTTAAATAAGTGCCAAGTTAGTTTTAAAAAGATCTGAAAAATAACCTTACAAAATACTCATATTTTGTAATATAATATTGCAAAAATGGCTAACCTAAAGAAGTAAAGCTAATTCGGATAGACTTTACAATATCTAAAACAGCTAGAAAAAAGCTGCTTTGAAGTAACATTCATGAAAACATTGTGTTTACATTTAAAGCATGTAGCCACACTCCCCCACAGTGCAGAACTGGACGTCTACCTTTCATGCTGCAGGAGATACTGGCCCCTATGGCCCTTATGGCTCATTAAGGGAGGTTGGGGTATAATAAACAGGCCACCCAATTAAAACTGTGTCTAGTGTATCATGTTTTAATGGAGCGTATGGTAACACTATCATATAACAGCGGTGTGATAATTAACATACTTCTGAGCATGACTCCTACCCTTTGAAGCCCTGCCTCCCTAGCCACATGATGAACATGAACTCAGTCACTACTTCTGCTGTACCTGTGTGCATGTGTGCGTGCGTGTGTGTGTCCGTGTGTGTGTGTGTGTGTGTGTGTGTATGCGTGTGTGTGTATGTGTGTAACAGACAACTAACTCCAAATTAGTAACCACCAGCTAGCAGCTCCATTAGCATGCTAGCAAGTAACAGTGCGAGAATCCATGCAAACATCATGAAAATGTGTGTACAGTAGTGATACGAGACGTCCCACATCATCATCACAGCGTTGCTATAGTTACTGTCAATAGAATTTTAAGATTTAGAACTAAATCTGTAGAAAAACTTTCTCTGAAACAACTACGTAATAGAGTGCCCCAGTTTTGAGCGTGTTAACTATGGGTTCCCTTGCCAAAAGTCTAATGGATTTTTCCCATTGGGTTAGGGTTAGATTCATGAAATAAGGTCTGGTCTAACACAAGCTTAACAGATATGGCACATTTTGTTCTACAATATAAAATACATCAGTAAATATTGCAGTTGTGAATTTTGAAGCTTTTATGTGTCCCCCCAAAAAATAAAAAATTATAAGAAATTATATCGAAATTAAATCTTAAAAGTGTGTTCATTTGTGACGATTACCTTGTCGAACAAAAGGGATTGGGAAAAATCTATTAGTTTTGTTGAGGGAACCCATGGCGGAGGTAACTTCCGGGGTGACCTACAAAGAAATGCCATCACTTCAACACTCTAGATCTTTCTTTCTGCATCAGATGGCTGACAAAAAGGACAACATGAGTTTTCCGGACAGTTCCTTGGGTACAGTAAAAGTCAGGGCTCCAATGGCTTCATCTATACTAAAGAGACAGAGGTAGAGAGGGAAACAGCAGAGACATAAAGGTATGTTACATGAGTAGAATGAATCAGGCAATATATATTCTCTGTGAACAAGTCTGTACAATTAGAGTCCCATATATCCTACTAATTAGGACTCCCATAATAGTGTCAATGACTCCCACTACCACCTGCCTTAGTGTTCCAGTCATTATACACAGAAACAGGATAGCACCACCCTGACAGTACAGCCATTACAGAGAATAGGAAGTCAGATGGATTCGGTTTTTCACACACAGAAGATATAAGCAGAGGAGATTAAATAATTTATTAATTTGATTCTCTGATGCCCACTAGCATTACTAGGACTATGTGCCTGCTTGTGTGTGGGGTGTTTGTGTTTCTGTGTGTGTGTGTGTGTGTGTGTGTGTGTGTGTGTGTGTGTGTGTGTGTGATATGTTAATAATGTATTTTAGATTCCAATGAATGAATGACTCATACGTTTTAGGCCACATTAATACTGTATCACACAGAAGATGTAAATACAGTGATCTTAATGCATTAAGTGCCACCATTTACTCATTTAAAAGCCCACGGGCAGATTAAGAGGATATCATTTTCAAAAAAAGGTGAAAAGGTGAAATGGTTTTTTACTTAGGTTGTGATTTAAAAATTACACACATCCTTTTTAAATATGTAGCATGCACAATTTGTAGTTGTGACAGTCTGGGGCTCAGATGGAAGGAGGGGGCTGGGTTTCACAGTCACACACAGACCTTTATTACACCAAGCATGACATAACTTAAGGATAACTCTTTGTTCTGTCCTGTTCTCAGTCTCTGGTCTTTTCAGGCGATAGTATAACATGGAGCGTGTGTCCTCAACTTTTTAGACTTTGTAGCCAATATTTCGTTTTTTTACTAAATTGACTAAATCTACCTGCGGGTACAAATAAAGTAACCTTGACCTTGACCTTAAATTCTATCCGTGTTTACCATATCAGAAATCACTAAGGCCCTACATATCAGGGTTTCCGCTAGGATTTTTTCTTGCTGGCCCGGTGTCCTGAAGAATTTATTTTACTGGACAAATTTGAAACTTACTGGTCACGTTTCAATAACAGTCTAAGTTACAAATGCAAATTTAATCTACACGTAGGTTGACAAAAGAACGACAATTACCTCAAATCAGTTTGACTATTTAATGAACAGTAACAATTAAGTAAAACGAACAGTAACGATTGAGCAAAACCTCAACATTAGCTGCTAAAATGTAGGCTATTACGAAACATCTGTAACCTGTAACATCTGTAGCCTGTTGGCTGTATAGACCCATGGAAATTTCAAAATCCATCTTCTAAACAATTTTCCACTGTACTTTCTCCTGGATAGACTACTTTTTCATAGATAGCTCCTTCATCCCTGCAGTAAAATCAGTTGAATACTTGACCATTATCATTTCAGATCATGCACCACTCATCTTAGATCGTTCTATCACTTTGAACACCAGTGAGCAATCCTTATGGAGACTCAACTCTTTGCTACTCTGATGAAAGGTGGCTATCAATATAGACTTTTTTTTGGAAATGAACAAGAAGGAAGGTGTATCATACTCTCTTCTTTGGGAAATTGTAAAAGCTTACTTAAGGGGGCAAATAATCTCATATGTGTCACATCTCAACAAAGAATGGCAAAAACAAATCTAAGACTTGACAAATTTCATTTTTAATCTGGACCGCCAATATTTTGAGAACCCCACCCCAGAATTATATAAAAAATGGGCAGCCTTACAATCAAAGTTTAACCTTCTATCCACAAACCAAGCTGAGTACTTACTACTGTGAACCTGTGGCTCTTATTATGAATACAGAGAGAAAGTGAGCTGGTTATTGGCCCATCAGTTAAAATGCCAGGCTGCTTCACGACTTATAGCCCAAGTGAGAGACCAGCACCAAACTGTGGGTCTTATCGCCCTCCTTAATGTTGATGTAAAATTTTTGGAAAAATACTGGAATCCCCAAAATAATTTCAGAAGATCAAACTGGTTTTATAAAGGGTCGCCACTCTTTTTTGAAGATTTGCCGACTTGCCAATGAGATATACTATATATCTCCCCTGGTATACTCCCCTGGTCCCTCTGACTCCTGAAATTGTTATTTTTCTAGAAGCAGAAAAGGCGTTTGATCGGATAGAGTGGGAAGTCTTGGAGAAGTTTGGGTTTGACAAAACATTTATTGCATGGATTCGTGTGTTATATTCATCCCAACAAGCATGCGTGCAAACTAATCATTCACGCTCAAATGTTTTCCCCTTGTCACGAGGTATACGTCAGGAATGTCCTCTCTCCCCACTTTTGTTCGCAACAGCAATTGAACCTCTTTCTATTGCATTAAAGTCATCATTGTCATTACAAGGTGTGAGGTGAGGGGGATTGGAACATCGTGTCTCTCTATACGCAGACGACCTTTTGATATATGTAAGTGACCCAGAAGCAAGTGCCCCTGCAATTATGTCACTTCTGGACAATGTTGGAGCCTTTTCAGGCTAAAAACTAAATCTCCAGAAAAGTGAATGCTTTCCCATCAATGAGTCAGCAATGCAAATCCAACAAGAATCATTCCCCTTCCAGCTAGCACACTCAGGTTTCAAATATCTTGGAATAAACACTATGTGTTCCTTCACATCTCTTCCTGTAACTAATTTTACACCCCAAGTTAACCAAATGAATGCTGACTTTCAAAGGTGGAGCAGTCTACCTCTTACTATAGGAAGAATACAATACGTAAAGATGAATATACTCCAAAAATGTTTTCAGTGCCTGTTATATAAAATATTTTTTAATTTCATTTAATCAATCTATTACTTCCTTTGTCTGGGCAAATAAAGGTCCAAGAGGCTTACAAAGGCTTACTTCAGAAGGGACATGATGTGGGGGGTTGGCTCTCCCCAGTTTTATTCACTACTATTGGGCGGCTAATCTCCAAAAAAATGGATTATGGCTCCACCTACCAGACACTGATTGGTGTGCTCTTGAAGTGCAGTCTTGCCACTCTTCATCCCTGCCTGCTCTGGATTTCTCCTCTCTGCCCAGAAAGGCACACTTTCCGTCTTTCCTTGCTCTCCCTACTGAAACGAAGTAGGAAAAGATGACTCTCCTCTGTTCAAAAGCGACTGATATCTTTGTTATATTCACAGCTGATGTCCTTGGAAGACTGAAACCTTTCCAAAATTAAGTCTAGATGGGAAAATGAGTTGATGATGGAATTAATAGACTATCACTGGAATGGAGCACAGGAAAAGATGAACTCCTCTTCAGCACACTTGGGGCTCATCCAATTCAAAGTAGTGCATAGAGCTCATTTAAGTAAAGCTAGGTTAGTGGAAATATATCCAGGAATGGACAGGAGTTGTGAAAGATTGAGTTGGACTCATACGTTTTGGTCCTGTCCCCAACTGAACCAATATTGGTCATCTGTTTTTAAAACACTCTCTGAGGTCCTCAGAATGGAAATACAGCCCTGCCCTTTAACTGCAATATTTGGTATCCCGGACGAGACCTTAACTGTAACTCGGACATTATTGCTTCTACTTGCCCGTCGTATAATTTTACTGGTTTGGAGATCTCCTACTCCCCCTCTGTTGCCGCCTGGCTAATAGACCATTTTACCAAATTCACATTAAGAGGGTCACTCAAAAGGTTTTACTTAAAGTGGCAACCCTTTATAACATATTTTGATCATCTTGAAGTACTACCTGAGACTGGAGCGCTGACCACGGTGGGAACTGAGTAACTTCACTGATGTTTGTGTAATTGTAGGTTTATTTAATTATTAATTCCTTGGAGTAGACATGAGTCTTTGCGTCCATGTGACAACATGTGTGCTCTGCTTATGTGTATATCCTCCCCCAGACAAAAAAGTAATTTAAAATAAATTTCCTGCATTTATACACCACCTAACCTCTTGGATTACATCAAGAAACAGCCACCTGCACTAGTCTAGATAAGTTTGAGGGTGCTATGAAAAGCAAGAATGCAGAACAGTATACAATTGAGTGGATCAGGACAGGAAATGATTATTAGAAGAATGGCTATTTCATATTTGAAATTATATTTATAAAAACCTTATGTAGCTTAAAATGGTAGTAGGTTGCAGGCTACTAGACCATCTTCAAGGTCAAACAAGGACATCTCTGTTTGATAATTGATTAAACCTGGCTAAACAATGTTAAACCTGAGGGTTGCTATTCTCAACACTCACAAGACCACAAAGTCTAACAATTGCAACAAAGTACAAACAGTTTGGATGAATGAAATGGCCTCACAGATCACAACAACTATCTAATTCCAATCTCACCTGTTTATTTTACACAGCGGTTCTAGTGGCAGCTATCCTCAACAGCACCACTAGCTGCTGTAGTTGTAATGTTATACAGGAATGAACAATCATAACTTCAAAAGCAGATCATTTTAACCTTATCTCAAATCAAGGACTGTTTTAATGCACAAGAAGGTGACTTTTGCTCCTCAAGACTTAAAAGGGCGATTTTAAGACTTTAAGACTAGACTTCAGAGTGTGAAACCACCTCTTAGAGTAAACTGAGAGAATAATCATAATAACGATCACTTTATTTTCATATCAGTGGATATAACATTGGATACAGGACGCATACAACCAAAACAGCCTAAAAGTGCACAAATAATTTTGGCCATGAACATACAAACATGACTATTTATGACCAGAAAAATCATCAATGACTCAAAAGACAACAACAGCTTCTGCATTCATACACAAAGCATGGCAACAATCATACAATGTGTGAAAGTATGAACGTTTAAATTCATATGATATCTGGAAACAAGGTAATATTTTGGTATTATAAACATTTGTTTGAACATTTGTTGAGCACAATCACATTCATCACTTCAGACAGAAGCACGTAGGGATGCAGTATCATTTCCTTCCAATGTATTTCTTGAATACCAATGAATTCCAATGTATTTCTCTCCAAACACGTCTTGGCGCTTCGCATTCTTGGCAGCAAATTGTTGAGCAATAGCGTAATGGTCCAAACGGTCCTGTTGAGTATGCAGGACAACTATTCAGTCTTGTTTGTGACATTGTGCTTCTCAGATATGTCTCCAGCCTCCTAAGTGCTGAGAAGCTCCTCACAGCTAATGAGCCTGGCAAGACCAACAGTATTTTCAGAAGTGCCCTGGTCTTTCTGAAATGCCTGCCAGCATCCCCTGGATTCTTTATTTCAGCAATTGCTGTTTTCACCACCTTGGTATTGCTTGTGTTTAGGTCGATATTGTTGAAATATCAACTGATCTAGGACATAGTCACCTGCATAGTGTTTGAGTACAACCTCTTGGTTCTCACAATTAGACTCTCCAGACTGGCATTTACTGTGGTGCCCAGTTTGTGAAGCCTCTCCTCAAGCATCTCCACCGTCACTGAAATCACTGGGTCCCAAATGCTTGGATCCGTAGAGCTGTGTTTTGCGTTGCTGTGTGTGTCAGGGTCATCACAATCTTCATCCTCAGCTAATCTCCTTGGTGCCCGTCGTGCTCTAGGCACGGTGGGCTCGACAATGTCAAGTTTTTCGGACAGACACAGACACTCGTCCCACAGACCATCAGAGGAGGAATCCAACTTCATGTGATGCAGATATTCTTTAAGGCAGTCAGCAGCCTCCCTTGCTTCACAAAATGTGATTGTTTTGGTTTGCAAAACCTTGCTGACCATCTCTAATGTTGTGAATACCTTCTTGCACATCATCAGGCCAAATAAGACTTCAAAAGAATTTAATTGTTTCAGACCAGACCAGACCAGCTGCCTTACTTCCAGCCCGTCCTTTGTCATGTTCTGAGATTTCCTGCAGAGCCTCATGCAAAGCTTGGTAATCGTCCAGTACACTGCTTATAGAGGACGTCCGGAGGGTCCGCCTTGCGAGGCAAAGTAGG
The DNA here is from genome assembly GCA_900302305.1 of Polymixia japonica. Lineage (NCBI taxonomy): Eukaryota > Metazoa > Chordata > Actinopteri > Polymixiiformes > Polymixiidae > Polymixia > Polymixia japonica. Next base: position 11,541 of record OMKK01077269.1, read on the forward strand.
CAGAGCGTATCTGAAAAGTCCTTGTGTTTTAGGCTAGTGAACCCGACAAGCCATCTCTGACAAAGTTCACCATATCCTTGTCAATTCCGTACAAGATGTACCTCACGTGTGGCATCCTGTAATACCAAGTTCAGGACGCGGGATGAGCAGTGCACAAACAATGCATTTGGCTGCTCATCTCTTATTCTTGCTTGCACCCCCGAGTAGCGGCCTGACATGGCGCTGGTACCATCTTAGCGCTGGCCCCGGCAATTTTGCAAGGGAATGTTTAGACGGAGCAGCACATCTCTAACGATGGTGGTCGGCGTTGCCCCGTCCGTCTGCTCCGCGCTGCACATCCCCACAACATCTTCATAGATGTCAAAATTGTCACTCACATGACAGAGGACAACTGTGCTCTTTCTTTGTGTCGTCTGTTGATTCATCGACGATCAGTGAGCAGAAGTGATTGTGATTTACTTTCGTGGCGTTTTCACGTACGCCACCATTTGTAGAATCTCATTTTCTATGTCATGTCCCAGCCAATACGCTGGAGGCGTTCAGCAAGACCCTGGGAGACCTGGGCCCATATCATCAGCAGTTGGTTCAAATTGCGGTTTTCATCTGAGCGGCCTCTCAATCCCTTATGCAAGTGATCCTCTGATCTTCAGTAGTGCCACTCTGCACTTTTCAGTTTCTTGAAGCTCTTTCGTCTTGAGTTTCAGGAGAATAGACTAGTTGAAAATGTAGGGAAACTTTAAGGTTACTTCCTTATGAGCATGCAAGTTTTCACGTGATTTAAATCTCATGATGGCCTTGGTCCAATTCCTAATGATTCAGCTGATCAGTCGTTCTACAGCTGTGACTGAATGCTGTCTCTATTTTGAAGTCCCATTTGAGCCACAGATAGTCTTTAAACCAGGAGTACTTGAAGGACCTCTGGACATTTCCAAATAAAGACTTGGGAAACAGAATGAAAACAGAAGAAAAAAACCTGTAAATATCTACACTCCTCTAGGAACCTGCCTTTAACACGCATCATCCACATCAGCAACAATTTACCGGAACGTCTTCCTTTCCTGTATCTAATTCTCCAAACTTCAAAGAACACTACTTCCACATCACATCACCACTACCAGCAACAACAAACAGAATGACACGCTATAGTCAGCAGTAATAATCCTCATGCACACATCAAGAATTTCTCATCTATAATAGGTCACCTGCACTTAAGAGCTTTCTGTCCTATTTCCATTACCTGCATCTCACTTGGACCCGTCCCACTTGACTCCCTGCCCTGCTCTGCTCTGCTGTCCTCCTGAATGAAGTGAAAGTAACAATGTTGATGAGCACAGAGATGCCTTGAATGTGAACTATCGAGGTGTTATAATGCAAGTCTACCTAGAGCCAAAGATATCAGCATTTGAACATAAATGCTTATGGTCACAGTCTGGTGATAGTGAATTTTGGTTTCAGGGGAATATGATTTTCAAACAATCAACCATTTACATTTTGTTTACATCTTCACTGTTCTCTGGCCTCCCCTCAGTCTCTGCAGCTCCAGCTGTCTCTCCTCCTGCCTCTTCCCTGCTTGTACCTGCATTCTCCTGATAGGACAACTGATAATAACGAGGACGGCGTTACACTGGGCTTTGTATCTAAATAGATAGTTACTGTCAATGAAAATGCTTGGTGTACACTTACACTAGTCTTCCTTTTGAAACATTTCAATAGGCCTATGCCGGCCTTGTTGTTTGGCATAACCTAATTTCGTCTGAAATTAACACAAGACACCAGTGGCTAGTAATGGGCACTTTGGCTCTTTTCAGGGAGCTCCCTGATGCTGCCAAAATATCATTACCAGCAAAACCTTGAATTAATAATGCAATTTTCAAACATCTCTTCACAATCCAACTATCCTATCTATTTTATATGGAGTCTGGAATAAAGTTTAAAGTAAAGTATCCCTTACTTTGGGCTAATATTTTTGTTTTGTCTGTCTTTGCGCTGTCAGTGTCCTCTTTCTGCACCGCGACATCATCAGTTGTGAATTTGTTTTTCACTGCGTGATAAAGTGTGGCGTGAGAGCGTGTGAAACGTGTCAGTTGCGTGAGTCTCGGTCAGCGTGTGAGTCTCGGTCAGCGTGTGAGTCTCGCGGTCAGCGTGTGAATCTCGCGGTCAGCGTGTGAGTCTCGGTCAGCGTGTGAGTCTCGCGGTCAGCGTGTGAGTCTCGGTCAGCATGTGAGTCTCGCGGTCAGCGTGTGAGTCTCGGTCAGCGTGTGAGTCTCGCGGTCAGCGTGTGAGTCTCGGTCAGCGTGTGAGTCTCGCGGTCAGCGTGTGAGTCTCGGTCAGCGTGTGAGTCTCGGTCAGCGTGTGAATCTCGCGGTCAGCGTGTGAGTCTCGCGGTCAGCGTGTGAGTCTCGGTCAGCGTGTGAGTCTCGCGGTCAGCGTGTGAGTCTCGGTCAGCGTGTGAGTCTCGCGGTCAGCGTGTGAGTCTCGGTCAGCGTGTGAGTCTCGCGGTCAGCGTGTGAGTCTCGCAGTCAGCGTGTGAGTCTCGGTCAGCGTGTGAGTCTCGCGGTCAGCGTGTGAGTCTCGGTCAGCGTGTGAGTCTCGGTCAGCGTGTGAGTTGGCAGCCCTGTAAAAGCCACGTTACACTTAAAAGAGCCGACTCTGATTTGTCTCCTTTGTGAACGTCCTATCCTGTCCAATCAGCGAGCTAACGTTAGCTAACGCTGACTC
>OMKK01077286.1:0-12043 GCA_900302305.1 Polymixia japonica
CTAGCAACCACATAGTAAGGCCCTAGCAACCACCTAGTGATACCTAGCAACCACCTGGTAATGCCTAATAACCATATAGTAGCACCCTAGCAGCTACCATTAACCACCTAGCAACCACCTAGTTATGCCCTAGCAACCACCTAGTGATGCCTAGCAACCACCTAGTGATGCCTAACAACCACCTAGTAATGCCCTTAACCACCTTGTGATGCCTAGCAAACACCTAGCAACCACAGAGTAATGCCCTAGCAACCATCTAGCAACCACCTAGCAACACCCTAGCAACCACCTAATAACAACCTGGCAAGAACAAAGCTATATTGCTTTGGCGATAAGTCTGGCTACGTCAGCTAGCCCACTTCACATTTTCTTCAGAAAATGTACTTTCTAGTTTAATATTGCTATTATACAAAATATTTGATAAAGATGAAGCTCATATGGCTCAATACTTATTGGTGCAAATGTATAATGTCTCTTTCACAACACAGTCATACCAGATTTAGAATATAAATCTAATATTTGATGCATGATAATACACATATGATAATATATGATAATACACATATGCCTCACAGTGCCCTTCAGATAATGTAATACAGTTAATTCAGATGTTCAACCCAAGCCAATGTTTACTTAGAGTACATACTGCTTTTTATTTCTTGGCTAAATATGAATTCTCACTTCATTGAATTGTAATTTAAGTTTGTAATGTACTTCTCCTAATTTGCTATTAATTTGGAGAAATGCATTATTATTATCATTATTGTAGTTGTCATTGGTTTTGGTGTTGTTTAAGTTGTGTTTGTGCTGGTTGTGCCTCAGAGTTGCCAGAGGAGGTGCCGGTGCAGGAGGACGGTCTGGAGGGGGAGAGTTGGGCCAAGCCTCTTGCTCACCTGTGGCAGAACAGACCTCCCAACCTGAAGAAAGAGAGGGAGTACAACCGGCGCATTGGGCTCCAGAACCCGTACTGCTCCATCTGTATGCTGTTCAGGACATACCAGCGGGTGAGGAATCTCTAAGGACTAAATTAAACCAAAGAGATCAAATCAACAGCAAAACTAAAGAACAATGTTAAGCACTTCCAACTCCAGCCAGACTATGCCAGCCCCATGGCACTCTAAATGGCACACAAGTGCTATCAAATACATACACTATTGAATACCCATACCTGCCTATAATTGGAACACTGGATAGCGAGTCCCCATAGTTTTTCTCCCAAAGCATTTGGGACCAATAATCATTATTATTCATAGCTACAGTATAGAAGACTTGTGATCACAATATTGGGCAAAATAATCAAGAGTATCATCTTAATAGAAATGTGATGAGTGTGACAGAGTATTGAGTATGGCTGTGGGACAAAAAGAAACCATGACCTTGACCTAGAAAGGCTAAGGCGTTGGAAGGTACATCGCAGTCCCGTACCTTTTGTGTCGGTGCATCGTAAGTGTCATCCAACGTTTTACAGGTAATAAGACTTGTGTTGCCATTTTCTCTGTCTCTTCCCAGACTGAATGTACGAACAGTGTAGACAGTCCTGTCATGGTGTCTGGTGGTCGGATGAGGACCAAGCCCCTGATCCCAGAGATGTGTTTTACAACCATCACGGAAGAGGATGCAGAGTGTGAGGAGCAGCCCCCAACCCCCTATCTGGAGGAGGACGGAACAAGCCTCCTCATCAGCTGTTCCCAATGCAGCGTCCGCGTTCACACCAGTCAGTATTTACACACTAGTTTAACCACTGAGGGAAAGAATTGTCCATGTTGTACTGAATGGCCATCCGTGCTTCTCTACAACTTAGAATGTTGGCTGCAAATATCAATCAATCAAGGTTATTTGTAAAACACATTTAAAAAGAACTGTAGCTGACCAAACGCTGTACAAAGTGTAAAAGTGCCGAACAGTGAGCACACAATGTAAGAAAAAACATGGCAAAACCTGCAAATAGAACTACGTAGAAGACAGGACAGTCCAATCAACAGATATACCCAAAGACAGACACACACACGCACACACACACACACACACACACACACAACTGTGTTAGAGCACACACATTATGTGAAAGTCACAATCATGAAATGATTTTGGGTGAACATACTGAAATAAAACTCTACTTTAACTTTACTTTAACATACTTAAATAAAAACTCTTATTTAACATACTTTTGTCACTTTTGTAACATACTATTGTTAACACTAGAAGCGCCGGGCCTGCTGTACCACGTTCATGCAAGGTGTGATTCAACAGTACCATAAAGCTGTGCTTCTACTATCTTTACATGGCGGCATAATATCATAAACCATCTATCAGAGAAGTCCTGCTCAGTTTGTGCACCAAATCACCAATATTACCATTATATTATTATTAGGGCCAGGACTTTAACGCGTTAATTTCGATTAATTAATTACAGAAAGATTATCGCGTTAAAAACATTTATGCATTTTAATCGCACTTATTTTTGCAGTCCAGACACCACGGAACGTTTCTCAGTGGACGAGTTTCTGGCATACCGATCATACTGACGTAAAAATGTTGCTTCTCGTGTGAAATATTGATATGCGATTAAAATGCGATTCATTTCAATTAATTAATTACAAAGCCTGTAATTAATTAGATAATTTTTTTTAATCGAGTCCCAGTCTTAATTATTATATTATATCGCTGCTTTTTGTCTGCTCAGCACAAAGGTGGCCTGTTTTTCCGTTCATTATAGGTCATGGAAATTCAGCTTTTTAGTCAGTGAAAGTCAGAATCACGATCAGGTGCTCATGTAATAATTGCAAGATAGAATCAGTTCTCGTGCTAATGTGACAGATTATTTATTTATTTATTTATTTATTTATTTGACAGGGACAATGCAGTCAAACATAGTTACAAGCTTGCAGCTGACGTGATGCATATAGAGTTTATAGCTAGTGCTAATTCTCAACTCCAGTCCCCGGTTGGGCTCTTCCACAACATTGCAGTACAATATAAAGTATACATCAATTAAAAAGAACATACCATACAATTCAATAATTCAATGATCCAATATTGCATTTATATGATATAAAACATTCACTCACTCACTCTCCCACACAATATACACTCTCCCACACAATATACACACTATTTACAGATGAGTACAGTTTTGTTTTTTCTTTAACCAGGTTTTAGTTCTGGTGGTGAACATCTTAAACTCTAAGATGGATTTTATTTCTGATGGCAGTGAGTTCCAGAGTTTACAACTCTTACAGGAGAAGGCTGACTGTTCGAAAGTTATTATGATTGTGTGTTTGTGTTCTTCAGGCTGCTATGGTGTGGAGCCAGCCAGTGTGACCAAGGAGTGGAAATGTGCACGCTGCAAGGCAAATGCCATGACTGAGGTCAGTCACAAGACTCAAGAACATATTATTAACCATGCATCAGTGGTTAGACACTCATGTGGCAGGTTCTATTTAAATTAAGCTGGCTTGCAATTGTTTTTGTTGTTCCAGTGTTTGATGGTAAGTATCAGGTTTGTGATCTAGTCATCCAATGATGGCACTATTTAGAATATTTGTTCTTAATATTTGTTCTTTAGTTATTCTAAAAATCGTTTGTCCTATTTCATTCTCCATGACCACAGGAGGCAATGCTTAAGACTGAATATTATCTTGCATACACACAAGTTGAGCATTAATACAAACTAATTCATGTGTGACCAAGGATGCCTCCCTGTATCAAAGCCCCCTTCATCCAGACATCTACTCCCTCTGCAGATAGGTGACAGATAGGATTTAGCACATCACATAACATTGTTGGTATAACTGCCCGACCCCCTATGTGAGATATTCAGTGTTGAGCACTGCCTATGGTGGGCAGCCAGAATTGTTGTTACATCAGTAACTCCCATAAGCATCTTCAGCTTGTTTTATTCAAATCACTAATTGCCAATCACAAGCTAGTTTGCAGCTAGCTGAAGCCTTTTGTTTGAATGAGGGACGCTAATAATGCTAACATGCAAACCCTAATGGAAGGGAAGGTCAAATAATTAAAAAACCCAGATTGACGTAGGAAACGAAAGTTCACAAAATAATATTCCAAATTTCATGGTATGCTTTTAATGATGTTTTGCTTTTGCAGAATGTTTACTGTCTGGATAATTAATAGTGTCTACTCTTTACAGAATTGCTGTTTGTGTTCACTGAGGGGTGGAGCCCTGCAGAAAGCTAATAACAACAAGTGAGTTGTTCCAGAGCCTTCAGGGAAAAGATAAAGGAGGACATTGAGCTATTCTAGCACACTTGCCTTTCAATAATGATCCCCCAGACACATTTTAAGCATTATTCAAATCAAATGTACTTATACAACAGTTAGTTCTGATCGAGTCATTTGATTGGACAAGAGGCATTCCATGAGTACTGTTATACAGTATAACAGCACTGGGACGTTTAACTATATGTAATTACATCTAGTTAATTACTGTTAATTACACAACATTGTAAACAACACTTAATTCACTCCGCGACAGTGCAAATATTGATACATTTCTAAAAATAACATTTGAATTAAATCAGAAATGGTCGTCAGAAGAGGACAGGGAGAGGAAAGTTGGCTGAATATATCAGTGCAAACCTCCAGGTGTGCTGATATTTCAACAGCAGACCTTGACAAATTAGAGAAAAGCAAAAATGAAGCTAACATTGCAAGGCAAACAACATGGGCTTTGAACTGCTTTCAAACTTTGTCACATTTGAAAAATATCAACCATCTGGATGACCAAAGGGGAGCTCTATGACATTAGTAGTTATCTTGGGCTTCCGGCTGGTTTAAATCGCTATATCAAATCGCTACAGCTATATTCATGGAATTTGATGCAGGACCTAGAATTCACATCAGCTAATAACATGTTCAAAGGCGTAAAGGGCTGGGGAAGATAAAGTCCCTCCCTGGAGAGCAGGAAATGATGGAGCAACATACTGTCAGATCAAACAAAGTGATCAGAATCAGACGTGCCAGCAAAGCAGACAGTCAACACTCATATTTCACTGGTTGCACAATCAATGGAAATGTGCAGATGAAAGCGTACGATACAGAGTACAGTAGCAAGCTAGCCTGCGGTCAGGAAATGCCGTGAAATGCAGCGGTCGTCCTAATGATCCAGAGAGCCTTGGTGCTTGAACACCAAATGTGGAAAAATATGGAAAAATATAGAAGGCAATGAAAGAGGGTGAAGTAATTACATACATAAAAACCATAGTACATGCCATACGATACAAGCACAATACATGCACAAAACTACAGAACAGGCAAGAAAAACATTCAGGCACACACAACACAAGTGTGTATCATTACTTTAACTGTAATTTGAAAAAACAGACAGTTTACCATTAAGTTATGGTAACATCCGTGTATTGAACATGTATTGTTTTGTTGTTTGCGTTCCAGGTGGGTACATGTCATTTGTGCAGTAGCGGTGCTAGAGGCACGCTTTGTCAACATCACCGAAAGAAGTCCTGTGGACTTAAGTGGAATACCTTTACAGAGATTTAAACTGGTGAGTCACTTCAAATGACATGTTATGTTAGCATAACATGGACGTGCCATTTAGTGGAATCTCATATCCAAAGCACCGTGCGATACCATGAGCGTGAATCGTTTGTAATCCCTAACCCTTAGAGTGTTATTACAGTGTTATTACCATAGGCTATACCCATTAGGCTATAGAGGGAATGGAACCCCTATCCACCACTGCACCTGTGACTGTTGTTTTGCTAACTGCTTCAGATTTAGTACCTATTTCAGACATGTTATGCAAGTTTGTGATATCCTGGCATGCTGTAACTGACAGAGTTTCCCATTAATTCAGCAGCTGACTACTGAAGCAGGAACATTACCACCAGTGCTCTAGAAAAAAAGCAATCTAAAGTTTTGTTTTTTTTACTTAAAATTTTGACTTAAAATATAAAATTCCTAACTGTTAGGGTTTTGCCAAGTGAACCCAAATGCAGGACACAAATAGGCTGAGGCAGGATGGAATTTTCAAACAAAAGGAAGGTTTACTAAAGGATTTCCAAAAATAAATACATAATACAGGTATGTCAGGTGACACGGCAGGCAGGTAGGAGACAGGTAGGAGACAGGTATACTAACACAGGGAACTTATGAACTTATAACCACACAGGGCAAAACCATGACACTAACTGTTTAACTAGCGCTCTACTTTTCAGAATGAAAGCATCCAAATGTCAACAATTTTAGTACTACAACATGTAGAACCAAAATGTCTCCTGAGGCGTTCCAATCTGACGGAGTTCCAACCTCAGAACCCACCGTTGGACGCTCTGTGTCTGTTTTCCATAGCCTTTGACCCCGTAATGTCATTTCTGACAGAAATGTTACTACTGTAAGAAGCGGATGAAGAAGGCATCCGGCTGCTGTGTTCAGTGCTCTCATGGCCGATGTCCAACTGCTTACCACCCCACCTGTGCCCAGGCTGCTGGTGTACTGATGCAGCCAGATGAATGGCCCTTTGTGGTCTATGTTACTTGCTGTCGGCACAAAGGCCCCACTCAGATTGAGGTAAGCAACCCTCCAGACTCTTATAACCTCTTCTTTGAGGACTTGTTAGCTAGGGACGCTGCTAGCGTCTACTCCAATTACTTCACTTTAACCACGCTCCATTAACGAGTGCACATCTGTTCATTTTACTAAACAGTATAGACGCAAGCTGTCAGTTGTGGGTCATTTGGCATAAGTGATTTTAGATACAGTCAATGAGAGAGATTTAACAGCCTTTTATGTTTGGTAAGGATACACAACTCAACTCAACAATTAATTTGTTTTGCTTCAATTTCCAACATTGTGACGTGTTTCTTGGAATCTTTTTTTTAAATTTATTTAATTCTCTATTATATATATAGTTATTTCAGAGTTTCCGCTCGTCAATTTTGGGAATATTATTGAATTTGCAGTGTTGTATTCCAAACAGAAAAAGTCAGGGGATTTGATCAATTCTCTGGTGATTTGATGGAATAACAAATCTTCATCTGCATCAAGGTCTTCCACAGCAAGATCAAAGGAGGTTTACTGAGGCCATAGTCAAGTCAAAAAGATTAGAGCACAGGATTGAAAACACTACTAATGTTTTGACTTGTGTTAGTAAGAAATTATGTAATCTTGCTTCAGATATATCAACTGAGTAAATATTGTGGTTAGTTTTGGGTGAATGATGAAAAAACAGATCTTAGTAGTGGACTTTTTCACTCCACTGTACATTTTGAGGAAATTGGGGAATTTAAATAATAAGCCTGAGCAAGCCCTGTCTGCCCTTTTTTAACAAAAGTCATAGAATTTAATATTTGAATGTTGTTATGGCACGGTATGTGAATTAATATCTATCAGTGCATCCCTATTTTCACCTAAGCAGCAGCGTTGTGATCAGGCACAACGCCCCAGAGGTTATTGGATACTCGGGCAACTTCCAGTCAACATACCTGGTAAAATAAGATCATGTCAAGTGGAATTTAATTAATCTCCTATCACAGCGCAATAAAGCAGCCATGCACGAGCTGACCGTGGGACAGAAGGTGATATGCAAGCACAAGAATGGCCGTTACTACCAGTGTGATGTGGTGCAGCTGTCCAAGGAAACGTTTTATGAAGTTAACTTTGACGATGGTTCCTTCAGTGACAATCTTTTCCCCGAGGACATTGTGGTAGGTTTTGGTGGTTTATCTTCATGTCGCTGTTGGTGATTTTAAGTCAATTAAAAGGACTTTGGCAATTGAATTATATGTTGTCCAGCACTTGTCACGTCATCTGACATATCACTAAATCTATCCTTCAGCTAATTTAAAAATAGATTGTTCTGGCATCCTGAATTAATTAATTAATTAATTAATTAATTAATTAATTAATTAAACTCATGATAAGTCTCAGTGCAAGATGGTTGTTGCCAAGGCTTTTTTCTAGGGTGAACTACGGCTGTTGAAATGAGATTCTCTGTTCTGAAGGTAAAACCTGTGTTTGACTTGGCAGAGCCGAGACTGTGCCCAGCTTGGGCCCCCTCCCCAGGGCGAGGTGGTTCAGGTGCGATGGACCGATGGCCTGGTCTATGGGGCCAAATTTGTGGCAGCTCATGTAATCCAAATGTACCTGGTAAGACTAAGGGAAGAATTAATTTTTTGACAACCTTGGCTGTCGGAATAACATAGCACAGTAGACAAATAAACATTTAATACCCTAATAATATAGTAAATTTGTTATACAATATGAGAACAGATGATTTAAAATTTTACTATACTTTTACCCATGGTCTGTCAATACTGTCTTCATACAGAAAGTAATTGACAGTATTGTGTGATACAGGTGGAATTTGAGGATGGGTCCCAACTAACAGCCAAGAGAGATGATGTCTACACTCTTGATGAGGAACTCCCTAAGAGAGTAAAGTCAAGACTGGTGAGTGACTGCTGAAATATCATACTTATTGCTGGCAAGTAATGTATGATTTTAAGGTATAAAAAAATGTGTTTCTTAAAAAGAGATCTCCAGTTTCCATTATGTTTCTTACTGTATCTTTATTCAAGAAATCAATTGAGTGACTCTTTAGAAAATCAATTGACCCTTTGCTAAGTCCCGCCCCCCCCCTTGGTTACTGTTGCTATGCCTGTCAAGCTTTCGCATCCGGCATGTCAATATGGTGCTTTCAACGATAACTGAGATATATTCCAAAGGAAATAATAGCAAATTTCTGGAGTAATAGTAGAGAAGTAGACAGAAAGGACTAAAATATGCATTTGAGAGCTACATTCACAATATAATATAATATAATTTGTTGGCGGAGTGTTATGAATGAAGAGGACATTAAAATCAAAGGAAAAGCTAACAAGTGTTATGCCGAGTTCTGCCTGCCCGCCAAGAATTGCATGCACCTTGCGGCAGATATACTAAAATTAGGTTTTTAAATGCAGAAAAATGAATGTGGGGTGCCGAATTCACTCTGTCAAATCGATCAAATAAAGTATGTGCTGATAAAACCATTTGATTCCTATCAAACTTTGATTTGTAGTGTCATTACTGAGTGTTAAGGGCTGTATTTATTCATCAGAACTGACTGTTGCCAAGTAATGCATCCCCTGTTATTTCAGCTTAGGTCATTATTAAATCTATGAAATTCACATTGTCGAGCCAAAACAGCCCGAAATATGTGCTGTTAGAACCATTTGATTCATAGATCTCCAGAAATAAAGTTACAGTGTGGATGCATTAGGTGCATGTAATTCTCAGCGGGCAGGCAGAACTCGGCATAACACCTGTCCCAATGCAAGCATCAGGCACCCCACGTCTTGACAATTCACGCCAAGGACAAACATATACAGGAACAACAATGTTCTTGCACAGCAGGGTAAGTCAATATATTGTTTTATTTTAAGCTAACATTTAGTTATGACTCCCTATAGTTTTCATTATCTAATATATGTTTTAGCCCATTGCTAGCAAAACTAAATTATCCTATGATAATTATTAATCATTATCATTATTATGGATTCAGCTGTGAGTGAGGTCTTCCACACTGTTTAATCCATATCCAACATCTCTCCTCTTGCATTTTTGGCTTTGGAAAAGCCTAAAAAATATATAACACCCCCCTCTAAACATTGAGAATATCTGCTGTCGGAGTTGCAGGTTCCATATGCACACTATTTCTGCATTTTCCCTTGTTCTGAAAGCTTGACAGGCCTCCCACACGTAGTTACGGTTGCTAACATAGGATTGGACAGTGACCGTTCTAGGGAGGGGCTTAGCAAAGGGTCAATTGTCATTTGCAAATATTGCACAGAAAATAACTGTCCCATACACATAATGAAAAGTGCTTTAATACAATAAAAACACTGATTTGAAGTTTGGACTTCTTCACCAGCTGGGCATACGCTCCAAGAAATTCCAAGAAGATTTAGTGGCCCCATTTTGCCTTTAGCACATTAAAGTAAATTAAACGGGTTTGACATTAAAGGTCCTATTGATAACATTTTTATGTAGACGAATAATTAAAAAAAAAAACATCCACAGAGCTTTTAGAAGCTGCAAAGGTGCAGAATAAAAGTATCACTTTTCCTAAAAAAAATATTATTTTGTAAACTATTGTGAATTAATAATTTTAAAAAATTTGTCGGGTCCAAAATGAATGTTTTGTTTATCTCTGTGTAAGATGTCTGACATTTGCTTCCTGCTTCTAACAAGGCTTATGAGCCAATAGTATAACGACATTGGTATCACATGGTATCTCTTTGTTGTCAGTGATCAAGAGTCTTAGTAGTTGGCAGTTAGCAATTAACTATCTTAGCTTAATCGTCTGAGCAACAATAACCCATAAAATTAAAATTCAGCATATTTAGAAGATTTGGAAGTGGGTATATGCAATGCTGACTGAAAAATAAGTAGGTATACACTGTATATCTGTGTATATCCTGCACTACACCACTGCTTAGATGACAAGCTAAACGTTACATAAAGATAGCTAGCCATATCCTAAGATTACCATAGATTGTTACATTAATCTTGACATACCCCCGCACAAAATAACCTAAATCTATAGCTAATGTATAGCTACATGTTGCAAAAAGAATTCATTACTCTACCACGAAAGATTCATCACTTGACACGACTGAGTCTGTCTGAGTCTCACTCCACTATGAAATATGCAGGTTGTGCAACGAACTGGCAACCACTTGAGGGGACGTGTGCTTTGAGCAACAGCGGTGTTGTGGCATGAATGCAATGGAAGGGGGGAGAGGGAGTGCGACATCTAGTGGCTGAATGTTGTCAATAGCACCTTTAACAATTTTCTGCTGCCTTTCTTTATTGAAGCTACAGACAGAAGAATGATGTACTATTTGGTATGAACATATACTGTACCTTGGTCACTATATGTTTCAAAACCTTAGTAGTCTGTACCGAGCATCATTCTGTTTCAAAGATGGCTTTTTCTGTTGTATGAGCCCTTTCAGTCTTTCATAAGGCCTGTGTTGAATCTCTCTGTCTCCAGTCCAAGGCATCAGACATGCGTTTCGATGGGATCTTCGAAGAGAAGGAGATCATCCAGGAGTCAAAGAGACAGAGAGTGATTAACTCACGTTACAGAGGAGACTACATTGAACCTGTGATTTACAGAGCCATCATGGAGTAGCCACTCACAACAAGTCTACTCATCCACAGACCACCAGCAGTGATATACTAAAAGTTTGCTCACTTTACCTTAACTTAGCAGCTAGCCAGAGACGTTGTTGCTGAAAAAGACTTCCTTCAATACCCCCAGATTGGACTGTGTTCCTTTTAAAAAAAATTTTTTTATTTTTTTTAAGTGTTTCTTTTTTTTCATCTTCAATAATTAAATTGGGAGTATTATTTTTTATTTATTTTTTTTGACTGTGATCAAGAAAACATCAGCACATCTTTTCCATTTTTATAATAGGAAGGGAACCCAGTGCAGTAGGCTGACATGCAGCCTGGACAGCACCTAACTGCCATGAGTCTACACATTGATAACAGCATTAATGAAAGCAATACTGGACCATGACATTTTCTCACAAAAGTAGCATTTTGATAATATACCCATTAAAAATACCCCTGCATAGGGCAAAACACGCATAAATGTTAGTCTTTCATCCACAGTTGCATAAAATTAACAGCTCTTTAATAAGTTATTCATACATTTTGCCAGTTGTTAATTTTCCTTGTTTTGGAGTGCTATGTGTACCCACGTTTCATTAAAAGGGAGCAGTGCCATTTATTTCACTGCCATGCTGCTTCTGTTAGCATAATACTGTCAACTGCATTCCTTAACATATAATAGTAGAAACAGAATGAATATAGCTTTTCCATTGTTAGAGTTTTTTTTTTTTTTTACCAGCCTATTTATTATGGTGCTTTCAGAAAGTAACCTCTGCAATACAGACCTTTGTCTAGTAATTCAGTAGAGGTTGAGGTTGCTGATGTATGTTCTATTTTTTCTATGGTGTGTACATATATATATATATATATATATATATATATATATACACACACACACACACAC
>OMKK01077289.1:0-12825 GCA_900302305.1 Polymixia japonica
AGGGGATGCTTCAGTAGTGAATCCTTAATTATACACCCAAAAATAGAAGAAAAGAGGAAAAAAGGTTTTTTTCTATACAAGGTTTTATACAAAATCTCGTCTTATAGGTGTTATGTACTCAATCCACTTTTCCCAAATCCTTATAAATGTATCCTTCTTGAGTCTTAGAGAATAAGTAAGTCTCTCCATTATGAATATCTCTTGTACTATATCCTCCCAGTCATTCAATGTTGGTATTTGAGGACGCAGCCATTTCTTGGTTAGCGCTTTCTTACTAGCAGCCATTAAAATTCTAAACAAAGAAGCATCAGTACTACTCATCTCAAATGTTTCATGTCCCAGATACATTTCTTCACAACGAAAAGGAATATCCACCCTAAAAACAGCTTCCATGGCCCTGTGTATCTCTTGCCAATATTGGGTGAGGGAGGGGCAATCCCAGAATATATGAAAGTGGTTTGCATTTTCACATCCACACATTCGCCAACATCTTGAACCTTGGACCTGATGTCTCTTCTGTAGAGGAGTGATAAAGAAACGTACTATATTTTTCCAGCAAAATTCTCTCCAAGTTAGAGAGGCAGTTGTCCTCCATTGCAACTCGCAAATTGTCTCCCACTCCTCCACAGTGAGGATCATATTGCCCTCCCTTTCCCACTTCTCCCTTATGTATTGCGTATCATTCTGTTTACACATTTGGATACCATTATACAATCTAGAAAAGAACTTCTGTTCTATTGTATTCTGTTCTATTGTATTCTGTTCTATTGTATTCTTCAGGGTGAACCAGGAGACCCAGGTGAGCCTGGTCTGAGAGGAGAGACAGGTCTGCCTGGGCCAAGAGTGAGTGTCCCGTCTTTTGGTCAAAGGACAATCAGTGACTAACAAGAGCAAGTGATGTGCTGCAAGTTGATAATGAGGACCACAGATAGGAGAACATACACACACACACACCAGGATGGACACAATAGAAACAAGCAAAGATGATGGTACCAATGTCAAAACATCTGTATTTCTCTCCACAGGGTCCTGATGGAAAACCTGGTCTACCAGGAGCTTCTCCGGTACGTCCATTACAAATTACATTTACTGTGCTGGTATGTTTCAGTAGGGCTTTTGAGAACCGCTACGACCAGGTTGACTCAGGAATCCTCAGGAACTGTCCTTGGTGCCATGCTTCTCACACATGCACATTCAGTGCTAGCATATGATACCAGAACTATGTCATATATTCCTTATATCTATCATTATACATTATACATAATACATACAACATGATCAGATATTCTGCTACTTTGCAGGGAGGGTCTGGGTCAGGAAGAGATGGACTGGATGGAGTACCAGGGAAACCAGGACCCAAGGTTTGATAAACATCTGCACCCATCGCCACATGTTTTGCTAGTAAAGCTAAGGCGACCATACATTCACAAATGTTTTTTTTTAAATTGTAGATGATATGGACTGGTGGGGAATATAGCAGTTGAAAAGTTCAACTTATTTTACTCTATGTCCTCCTGCAGTTCTACTCCATAAGCTCTATATAGTTTTCAATAGATATAAATAAATAAATGTAAATTAACTTGAACTTTAATTTCAAATGAAGGATTCTACTCACATAATGTTTCATAATGACTGCAGGGTGACCAGGGACAAAAAGGAGAGCTGGGTCTGGTGAGTATACTGCTCTTTTTGTGAGAATGTGCTACTTCACATTTCTGACCCATGGTAAACTGAGCGGTACCAAGCTGGCTGAATTTAATGATACATAACGGAAAAGATTTGCTCAAAAGACAGGAAGATTGGTGCTACCTTAAATGGGCATAAAGTCCATATGGAAGAACAAGTGCAACACTCTTTTAAATTGATTCCTTACTTTGGCATTAAAATAAATTGTGATGTTTAATTCACCAGCATGTTCATCAGGCAACATGTCAAATGAGAATCCTTGTAACCAAAACTATAACATTTTGTTTGTATGTGCGTGTGCGTGTGTGCATGTGTGAACAGAGGGGAGAGAAAGGAGACCAAGGCCGGGTGGGGATCGCTGGAATGCCTGGCCTACCAGGAACTCCAGTGAGTATCAATATTTTATCATTGTTATTTTTACTATCTTGATATTGATATACAGTATCTAATAGGACTGATGGCAAGGCCACTGGCCGAGACACAACACTTTCATCATTTGTACCCAATAAGCATTGTTCTGTAATGGAGAAAGTGTGGCTCCTTTCCATTTCCAGTATCCTTGATGTATGACCATAACAGACGATTACTATGTTAATGTCGAAATAGTCATTATTTCAATATTTAAGCGAATTTAAGCATTTCTAAGGGTCTATTGTAAGGGTCGTTTTAACTGTATACTGCATCTAACATCATGCTAACATATATCTAACGTCATGCTAACATCTGTATATCTAACAGATATGTGTCAGCATAATGCTCAATCACATTCACATCACATTCACAATCACATTCCTTCCTCTTCTCTGCAGGGGAGACCTGGTATTGATGGGAAGAGGGGCCTGGCAGGAAAAGATGTGAGGATACATATGTCACTATTAGTACAGCATGAACTGAAGAGTACATATCTACCATTTAAAACAACTGGACAGCGACTCATACCAGATGATTGCTAGCATGAAAGAAAAGCATATTTTGTCTAACTACAATATTTATTTATTTATCATCTAGAGATCTTTGTTTACAATAGATATGTTTTTGAAAATGGAGGCAACTGATTTTTGTCACTGTATGTCGCCATGTTTTAGTAACTACTGGAATCAAACAATCTATTTTGTTTTTCACAGGGAGAAAGAGGACCGAAGGGAGATGATGGCAAAAAGGTGCTTTTTTGTAATTTTACACCTGGGAAAATAGAAAAACATTAAGCAGTGTAATGATACACATATTCAATATTTTTTCACTCTAGGGGGAAAAGGGAGTCGCAGGTGCAAATGTAAGTTGTCTTGAGAAGATAGCAAATTGTTTTCATGAGAAAATTCAGGCATCAGTGTGAGAGTTTGATGTTTTTTTCCTTCACCAGGGTAAAGATGGAAATAAGGGGGAACAAGGTGCTCCAGGTTTGCCTGGAACGCAGCTTCTGGTCACTCCAGAGGTAAAAAAATAATTATTTTCAAAGTGATTCAGAATAACATCAACCGTGTCCATCTTCCCCTGCTCTATGTAAGCTTGTAGATTCTAGGTTGAAACTCACAGATTACCTTGTGGATGATTTGACAGGGTGCCACCATTGAGGAAATCAGACAAGCGTTTCCCATCCCAATGGGTCCGCCAGGAGCTATGGTTAGTTCAGTAGTCGCATACTGCATTTCTGCTTAAAGCCCATGTGAGCAATCCAATGCATGTCAATTCAGCTACGGCATGGCAAAATTTATAGATTCATATTTTTTCTGGTACCTGATTTTAACTGCATACGACAGTTGTGGATTAAAATCAATCGTGTTGTTGTCGTTATCGGCTGATAAATATGGGCGTGACTTGGGTTTGGTGTGAGCTTGATGTCATGCATTCTAAATGCATGTCCCAATGTCTTGCTCCTCGGTCTGTGTGTGTCTAGGGTTCACCAGGAATGAAGGTAATGGCTTTTAATTTATATAGCGCCTTTCAAGGGACCCAAGGTCGCTTTTACACACACACACACACACATGGTCACATAGTGAGGCAATGTGAGTCTTGTGACTCAGATTTGAGAAGCGGTGACATACACGTGTCCTCTGATGATCCGGAAGATCCACCCCAACACATTAACACAACAACACATCGTCATTAACCCTAACATACATGTCTTTTGATGAAGGTAACAGTATATGTTTTTTTGGGGGTTTTTTTTTCACCAGAACTAATTAATAAATTACAGCAATATTAATTCTGTATTTAAACATATTGCTTTATCTTACAGGGAGCTAAAGGAGAGAGAGGTTTGAAAGGAGAGACGGTCAGTACTATTTAGTGTTTGTAAGTTTTTATCACAAAGAGAACTTGTATGGGGAAGTGGAAAAGGCTCCGTCTTTACAACTTGCTCTTTCATGTTTTGACAGGGTGACGCTGGTTCCCCAGGAAAAACAATTGAGATGAAGGTAAATATATTATTACATTAATAATACAAAGTCACATTCTACACATATAAATGCATTTGTTGCTTATTAAAGTCATTGTTCAATATATTTTCCCTCTTCTTCAGGACATTGAGGCAATGTTTGAAGCGTACGGCATTAGGGTGAGCTCCAAGCATAACATCCAATGAATAGACTTTCTATCATCCAGCAGTATCCTATCATAAAGATCTAAGTCAACACTCTGTTTCCCAGCTGCCCTTGCTCAAGGCCTTAATTGACAGGCTGCTACAGGATGGAATTGAGGAGTTACTACATGTGTTGGGAACCTCCAGGAGAACCAAGGAGGGCAAGGAAACCCACAACTCCAACATCATTACTGAGTACACGGTGCGTACACTTTAGGAAGGAAGTGTCTGGAACTGTTTGGGTAGAATATTAAGTAAAGTCTCATAATAATTATTGGCGGTTGGTCCATTTTCTATACAAAGTCCAGGTAGACAGCACTTGATTATTAGGTAGGCAGTCATATACCTGCTTGTTGAAGTAATGTAGTAAAAGATTTGGGTACTATTCATCTCTATAAACAGATTCTGCATATGAATGCAGAATCTGTGGGCAACGGGACAAGATTTTGGTGTAGGAAGCATTCTGGTTTCTGTAGTCCAAGTAGTATTGACCAATCACGTTTGAGCAGGCTTTGGTTGCATGCAGGTAAACGGTCCGGGTGGAGAACAATAAAGGCATTGGCCGAAATGCAATCTCGGAACGCATCGGCTAATTTTAGCTTTTTATTACCTTTTTAATTTAATTAAAAGTCTTGGCTCGGATATCCGTTATCCAGATATCCGCTGGCTACACTGGAACCCCTGAAATAATGGCCGTTGCCCCAAATTTGGTTCCCAAATTGGGGTACTATTGTCTAAGATTGTTTGGTGCACACTGCAGTATGAAATGAATTCAATGGTCTCCATTTAACTAAGCTAACACTTCACAAACACACAATTTGGCAAGGCTATAAACCCTTTTAGATATAAAGCACCAATTAAATATACCAGTCTAACGCCTGACCGCGTCATGTGAACAGAGTTCAGTGAAGTTTGGCCTCTCCAGCCAACCGCTGTCAGAGATAGACACCATTGAAGACCCTGATTTGGACAGACAGCTCCCAGAGCCTCTCTCAGCTGTAAGTGTCAGTCCTTAGCATATTCCTGGGTACTCATGAATGATTTTATTCCTCTTTTAAAAGCATGATTTGTCGTAAACATGAAATAAATGCTAAGCTGCTACTGATCTTCTCTTTCATCCTTTTCCTCTGAAGGACCCACTGAATGAAACTGCAGAGGGCCCTGCTCTGTGGGGCATCACTATGCTGAATAGAGAACAGGACCTGGGCAGGATCGAGACCGGGTCGAGGGAGACGGAGGGGCAGGGGACGGTGGGTGGAGACGGCGTTGAAATATCGTCACACAAAATCAATGTGACTGTGGTCAACTCTACTTTTAACCACACTACATCCCAGGAGGTAAGGATAACGTACAATAGAGCGCTTAAGCTTCGTTAAGAAGGCACTATACAAGTTCTAACCAGCGAAGGTTTGTTCGGTGTGTGTGTGTGTGTGTGTGTGTGTGTGTGTGTGTGTGTGCTCTTTTTCAGTGACGTCCTGCTTCAAATTCAGTTACACACATTCACAGCTGGGAGTACAACCGTAATCTAATGCTTTTGACCAGTGTCAACAGTTGGGGGTTAATAGTGCCTAGCTCAAGGGCACTCCAACTGTAGAGATTGAAGGAGGGGAAAGCGTGACTCATTTATCTTCCCTGCCCAGATATTCACAGCCAGTTGGGAGGGTCTTCTCCTCCTGCCATCCCCCATGTATGGGAATTATCAGTTTATTGAATAATAGAAGACATGATGGAATGAAGAATGACAAGAAAGTCTGGAGTAAACACTGTAAGATTAACAAAATGGTATTGTCGTGTGTGTGTGTGTGCGCGTGCGTGCATGTTTTTTCTCAGAGGGTTTCACTGTTACCAGAAGGAGTGGTGAAGACTGTTCTCCTTACTCAGGAAGAGTCTGTTAAGAAGAGCTCAGGAGAGAAGAAGAAGAACAGGGACCGTGGGAAGGTAACGCTGCTGTGACCAACTTCACAAAGAGCAGAGACCCACTGAGATCTGTAGTTTGATTTCAAGAAACATTGTGAGATATATAAATCAAATTCCCCCTGGAATTTCATACAATATAATCATTTTTCTCCCTAGCCTTTGATTCCTTGGGTCTATATAATCTAGACATAGGTCTTCATAATCTATTCAGTAGAGGTCTATTTAATCTAAGTAATTGGTAACGTCAACTTTGCTAACTCCTAAACATCTTAATTTAACAGTGTTGCATAAAGTTGTTTTTATTTATTAACTACTTTTTCCCCTCTCAAATATCTACCTTAACTTATCAACTCATAGTTTAATTTCTTTTAAATCAACAACTTCTTAAGCATGAAAAACCTCTATTTTTTTGTTTTTCTTCCTGACTGTGAACATCTTAACCAGGGCAAAGGAAACAAAGGACGACATAAGAGGCAGAGACAACGCCTGGTAAATGTCTCTTGAAGTGGCCAAAAGATTAAAAATAAAAATCTGGAAACTTAACTTTAGCTTTACCCAACAAAACTAAACAGGGAAACTAACAAAGCCATTTCACGCTGGCCAGACTAAACGCAAAGACTAACGCTGTCCATTGCTTAGCATGACATTAACTGGTCTGTGTATAAATAACTGCTTTTCTACTAAAACGTCACTTAAATACAGGCATTAAATAACACAATTATATAAACGCAGTTTGAAATATAACTGAAATAGAATTTAACAGTTATAGTTTATATGGTGAGGCTGAAACAAAATGTAAAAGCATGCATTTGCCATAACATTATTGTGCTTATTGTTTCTTAACAATTGTGATTGATTTATGAGTTGCTGCTTTGCATCATCATCTTGCAATCAACATGATTAATAAGTTACGTTCTGTTACTCTCTCTCTCTGTACACTCTCTCTCTCTCTATCTCTCTCTATCTCTATCTCTCTCTCTATCTCTCTCTCTCTATCTCTCTCTCTCTCTCTCTCTCTCTATAGTTATATTTTATTTTTATATTATTTCTCTTCTATCTGAAGGCAAGCGAGCAGATGGAAGAGGAGGGGGAAGACATCTATGATGCTGAAGAGTATAGTTATGAATATGAGGTAGGCAGCTGTTGGAAAAAGATGATTACGTTGACCCCATCAAGTTGACCTTATTTCACAGATACTGCCTGTTTACATTTCGAACGATTGGCCGTGTGATATGTGAAGCAATATTTGCGCGTCCTTGGGCGCCTTTCTTAAGAAGACCTTGTCAAACTTCTAATCAAAACACCTCATTTGAATAGGGGGATCTCAAGGGACTGAAATATATCCTTGCCCACACAACAGACCGGTTATATTGGCACTCTCTTAAGAGTTGATTAAAGACACGCCCACTACCATACTTGAATTCATTATTAGGAATAAATTAGTTTGTCATTTTCACATGCGGCATGGATGACAAATGCATGTATTGCACATCATTGGAGTAATTGTAGGTTGTGCGCTTTTAAAGTGCTGATTAAAAAAAGATTTTCTATTTCCTGACAGGAAGAACTTCACACAGATGACTTGTCAGTTTCACTGGAGGGAAGAGGAAAAGGACAGGTACGTTCGCTTCAATGAACATGTTCTCAACTATTTTAGGTAAATGGGTAATTCGATCATTCGTTTTGATATAAAATATATTCAGTGTTTACCTCATATGCAGCTTGAAGTTGTAACAGAAGATGTTTTCCTTCCATTGAGCAAAAAAGTGAGCACCACCACTCTTCTTCTACACCAAACTTCTCTCTTAACAACTTATTACTACAATAAACAGCATCCACTGTCTGAAAATTAGATCTGTATCTGAGAGAGAGAGAGAGAGAGAGAGAGAGGCTCAGTTATCTGCTGCTCAGCCACACCTGAGAGTGATATAAAACTCTTTGGCAGAATAATCATTTACTGTATTTATTATTTTGACCTGTGCAGCATGAAGAATTACTCGCACTAAATCCTGTTCAGTTGGAACCATCAGAGAGCTCCTCCAACAGTACGCTGACCTCACTCTCAGACATAGAGAAACACACACAGGTGAGGCCACGCTTGCTGTTTAATGTATATTACATCTAAAATCATTACATTTAAAATTAGATTGAAATCCATCTGAAAGATAAATCTGAGATGGTTCTTTTTTTATTAAAAAAAAAAACTACTCTGAATTATTGCACTCCAACTGTACAGCTGATTAAAATTTAAACACGTTTAGTCGGTTTGGATTGAAGTAAGGTTCTACAAGTTTCATTTTTAGAAGATAATTGTATCGTACCAGATTCAAATCTCAAGGTTATGCATGAACAATCCCGACAACTAGAAAAAATATGAAGTGCAACCATCTTAAAGTTTTAACCATTCTGTATGATTCCTTGAATTCAGTAACCTTTTTTTATGATTTGAAGTATTATTTATTTTTGAAGTAAATAATTTATTTCAGAGTGACTTGACAACCACAGAGCCACCACTTCAAACTATTAATATAGAAAAGGTATGCTGGTGGTTTTTCCTTGAGCTTACTAAAAATGTCACACATGAATTCTCATTTTGTGTGGTTGTAGTCAATGTACCACTTCTCATGTGAAGCGTGTGTTTGAGTGTTGGAATTCTTATCTCTTTTGTTTTGTCATGATTAGGAGGAAGTGCCAACACTAACAGAAGAAGCGGTCCCAACAGAAGAATCAGACAAGGTATGCCTCTGGTTTGAGTTATGGCTATATACAGTAAGGCCTACGTCCAGGCCTACATCTTAACTAACATCAATTGTTTTGAAGGTTCTTGCATGCTTTGGAATGCAAAGCTCTTTCATTTGTACTTTACACTAGAGCCATGAATGTGATGGGCAAGTGCTTATAAAATAATGGTCATTAAAAATGTATGGTCATGTAACTGTATGCTATACAATGTATGTATGTATGTTACCTCATCAGGCTACATTCCATAGCATACCAATGCACCAGGCTTTGTACTGGTCTTGAGATATTTTAGACAGTTGTCATATATCCCATTGACCAGCCACGTTATAAGTGATATGAGCACTTTCCATCATAATTCATAAGATCTTTTCTCTCACTAACATGTGAAGATTTCACCAGTGCAAACAATAATGTGAATGAACACTATTAAACCATTTTTTAAAATATATATTAGTTTAATTTTAATTATATTAATCAAAGCATGAGATGGAGATTTTTCAGGCCATTTTGCTGTGGAAGACTTTGTTGTCCCAGCATGCTTTGAGCATGATTTGATTTTTAAAGTTCGGCTGAATGAAAAGAGATTGCAGTCACACTCTTCAGGAGTGATTTTATTAAATCAGGAGACTTTTTTAATACTTATCTCTTTTCCTTTTTTTTCTTTTTTTTTTGAAAACAGGACCTCTATTAAATCCTGAGAGAATGTGACTATAGGCTTGTAAGCATTCATAAACAAGTGCACACTACTTGGGAGGTGTGTGTGTAAACTGTGAAGCGTTTCGCTGGTGAAGAGCAACATGCCCTGAACCTGACCCACTATTCTTGAGGGAGAACTCCTTGTCACACAGTGATGATGTCACACAGCCACGCCCATGCCAAGATTCATGTCTGGTATTAGGGTTGTCTTAGTAGAGAAGTGGAAGAGAATAATGTGTCAAGGGAAGACAATTGCAAGTCCAGTGCACTTCATGTCCAGATTTTTGACATTTATGAATTTGTTCTATGTAAATGGGACTATAGCCTTTGCTTTACCAGCCTCTCCACCTACTCCAAATTTATTTATTAAACAACTCAACATCTTTTTTTTGTCACAAACTAAGATTAGACTAGATGAAATGATAAACTTGCTCAAACATTTGCTAACAATTTTGATGCATATAACTTTGTATTCAGTTGTCATGAATGTTTTATTTATTGAAATTGGAAAAAAGGTTGTATTTTGTTTACTGTCTTTATATTCAAAAGAGTTGTGACTATTATTTTATTCAATTATATCACTGTTTTAAACATTAATGTAGCCATTTCAAACACTCTTTTCACTGGTGAAATTTTGTATGTTATTACATTTTTCTTCTGTTTAACCTTTCTGTGCATGTACGGTTAAGTAAGTAAAAATGTTCAAATAACTTTCCAAACAAGTCTTTGTGTCTTTCATTCTAACTTTTTCAGTATCATATTAAAGACACACACACACACACACACACACACACACACACACACACACACACACACACACAAAACTATTTGACAGTAAGCATCATAAGTGCAATGCTAAGTTGCTGATGAAAAGTTTTGGGGACTTTGGGGACAGGTGCATCAATCCCGGGTCAGGGTAAAGAAAAGTGCCCCCTGGTCTGATTCTGTGGTAAGTGCCACCTGTATTAGCAGGAAATAACATTTTACCAGCCATAACAGTTCCACTCCCAAGAGAACAAAGTGAAGAACATATTCTAGAACATGTGTTTGACATTGGAATTATTACACTATTTCAGGCATACATGCCAGGCGCACCAGGAGGAAGAAATCGGTACAAGGAGACACCAAAAGTAAATAGTTTTATTAACGATTAATCATCACACAAAAAATGAAATGATGAAATATGAAAATTAAATTTCATGGGCATTGCAAACCACAAGAACTACCCTCCTTTTTTGTATTTTAGACATTTTCCTCTGGAGCCAGTGGTCACCACAACTGGAATGTAAGTTTGTGATCAAAGATGTACCGTAGATATTGATTATAAGTACTGATCCAGAGTAGGATGGTGAGACCTGTGTTTCTGGCCCTAGACGGAGGGGAAGCACGCGAACCTTGACCTTCCGACCTACACCAGGAACGGGCGACACGAGCTGACGGAGAGAGGGCGATACAGGGGGATGGAAGGAGAGGGGCCGATGCAAATGGAAGTGGAGGGTGGAGGAGAAGAAATGGCAAAACACGAGGAAGAGGAAGGGTGGGAAAAAGAAGGAGAGAAGGGGTTAGAGACGGGTGTATACGCGGATACGGGTCCCGATCCGGAGTACGGGGAGGAAGAGACGAGCGGAAACTACGAGTGGGAGACGGAGGAGGACGTGGATGGAGAGAGGGAAGGGGACGAGGATCTGGAGGTGGAGAGAGAGAGGGAGAGGTTGGAGATGGAGAGAGAAAGAATGGAGCTGGAGAAGGAGAAGGAGGCCGAGTTGGAAAAGGAGAAAGCGGAGAGGGAGAGGGAGAGGGAGGAGTGGGAGAGACGGAGGGTGGAGATGGAGAGGGAGAGAGAGAATCCGGGGAGGGAGAGAGAGGGGGATTATGATGAGGAAACTAGAAGGCCGTATCCATATCCTCCAGAGTATTTTCAACTGAAGGTAAGGTCACACACGAACACACATTAGATCCAACAGAAAACATGAAATTCTCTGTAATTCAGCATTTATACTATCAGTTGTCAAAGTTTGATAAACTCTCATACACATTTCTTGTACATGTTGTTCTGAGCTGATCCTTTTCATGGGTTTCCATCAATAGGGTGCCCCAGGCGAGGATGGAAAACCAGGACCAAAGGTGACTAATAAAATGAAATATTCTAACTCACATTTGAAACATTAACGTACAACTGAAAGGCAAAGATGCCCTCAAATGATACGTTTGTTAGATGATAAGATTGTTTTCCATTACCCTAACTATCCCCGTAACCATACCGGGAGTCAGACTTTTCGGTGTATGAAAATGGATAACACTTGGAAGCAGTCTCTTTTTCGTCGGTTAACCTTCATCACAGCCTTCTTGCCTTCTCACATTGTCCAAGTCTATTGATTCACCGGCATACTTCACTGTCAGTCTGACATAGCAGAAATGACAGGCGCCACAGGAAATGTGCCACCAGTGCACAAAAATATGTCGCGCCTGCTCTCCCCGCCTAGCTACACTGCATCAGCCAATGACGTCAGAGAAGCTCTCTCCCATCTCTGCTGTCAGCGAAGCCAGCAGATCTCAGATGGAATCCCAGACTTTGATATCCCCAGAGCTCTATTTCTGTTCCGCCATGATGCAGTGGATTAATGGCAGAGATGAATAATTCCACTTTTTAGTCTGCCACATCATTACAAGGCTCTGAAAACGCTGCTTACTCTTAAGGTTTTCTCTCCGAAACGCCTAAGCGCAGGTTTATTTTGAAACATGAAACGAGCGGTGTAAAGGTAGAGACCGCAATCTCAGCTGTCTAACTGATCTGCTCTTTCTTTATCCATTCCCTGTAGGGGGAAATTGGTGAAAGGGGGCAAAAGGTAAAGGCAAATGTCAATTACACTTAAGCTATGATCAACTCTGTCACCTTCCCTCTGGCTGCTGTGCTGTTCTTTTAGATTGAAACAGAATGAAACCTGGGAGTTTAATTTGAAATTTTAATTTGAAAGTGTTGTACTGTGTGACATTGAAACACAACCCTGTGTGTGTGTGTGTGTGTGTGTGCATGCACGGCTGCATAATGTGTGTGTGTGTGTGTGTGTGTGTGCATGCACGGCTGCATAATGTGTGTGTGTGTGTGTGTGTGTGTGTGTGTGTGTGTGTGTGTCTCCCTTATCAGAACATTAGCTGATAAATAGCTCTACCTGGGCAACACTGCAAAGTGGAGCTGTATTCACATC
>OMKK01077300.1:0-11102 GCA_900302305.1 Polymixia japonica
TCCTTTGTGTTATTCCTCATCATGTCTTAAAAGAGTGTCCATGATACTCCTTGTTTTATAATAACTTAATACACTTAACAAATATAAACATTTCAAACTTTATTGCATACTCAGGTGTGTGCAAATGTGTTACTGTGTGCCTTTTTGTAACTCATTGAGCTCAATGCCAACAGCTGAGATATACTGTCAGAGGTTACCCATCTCAAGCAATAATCTAAACAATAGGTCTGTTTCAAATGCCTCTTTGCATCATTCATATACTTCCCAAGTCACATATGTTCAAAGATTGGACACGTTTGGGAAAGTGCATCAGTTGTCATATTATGAAAAACGACAACAACACAAAATGTTATTTTTCTACACATTTCCTATAGCTCACATGTGGTCATGTGCAATTAGCTTGATTTGCTGTTTGGGTGTCAACTTCCTGTTTCCTGCATAGAGACATCTCTTTGATGATCATCAGCCAAGAGTCAGAGAAAATTTTAACGTTGTAGAATGTTGATTTTGTTTTTGGTGAGATCCAGCCAATCTTATTCTAGGTACATCCACTGGATGGCAGTCTTTCACATTTAAACCGCATGATCATTTGTGTTCTCATTTCGTGAGATAAGGTACAGGGGCGGATTATGCCCAAGTTAAATATTAGTATATAGCCAGGATCCTCCTGACACAAACATACATTAACATGGAAGCACAGGCCATGCCTGGGGTACCGTGTGAAAGAATCCTTACCCTCAGCATGACCCCGGAAGAAACTGACATAAAATTATCGGACTGCGTTTTGTTGCAGACATTCAACAGACTTTATAATTATAATAACAGACGTTCTGCTATAATAACAGACGTTCTGCTAAAAAGGTGGGTAATCCATGAACTCATCTCAGCTCTCACCATGAGCCCAACATGCAACCATAGCTGTTAAACCACAACAACTTCGTTCTCATTTATTCCTCTAAAAAGTCCAAATTTCATATGCTTACAATATAGCAGTCTGATACTACTAACTATAGTGTATATAATAAGCAGTACCAAATAGGCTGAAAAAATAAAATAAAAAGGTGAGTTTAAGTGGGTAACAAAGACATAAATTCATACAGATGACTCCTCTTGCAGCAATAAAAAAAGGAAATATTTCACAAGCTCATGTTATGTAATGTAACAGCTCTGACGAGGAGCGACTGTTGACGAGTTCATAGCGGTCTGTTCTGTTCTGGTCATATCGTTAAATGAGTAACTAGGACAATTGCAGAATGCTCCCACTAAACGTAGTGCTTTTATTCAATTAATAGTAGTATTGAATGTTAAAACCATTTGGTGGACCACAATATAATACCATGAGGATTTATGCTGTAGTCCGGGGGAAAGTCGAGAGATCACAGATAGAATTGTAGGTAAGAGCCATTGAGTCAGAGTAAAAATGTTCCCAAAATCTATTGATTTTTGCACAGAAATAATAATTAATAATACGTTATCCAGGATGCCGGGTAGTAATAATGAAAAGAATGGCTGTTAAAACTGAAGCTTACATAGTTGTTAAACAATATGCTGAAGTCTTATTTACATTGAAGGAAATTTTGTTGAAAACCATGTTATATTAGATTCACCAAAATGTTCAAGTGAGTTTTGTTACAGTTAGGCTTTCTTTTCAGTTACATTTTTATTTTTGTTTTGGTCCTTAAAAACAGCATTCAAGTGTCAGATCACAGCAAACTTCCAGAGGAACTTAGAATGGTAAATTTAATTTAGATTAATAAATCTGATTTTAATCTGAGATTAAAAGACAACCAAAAGAAAGCCTTTGAACTAATATAATCCTGTAGATTCTTCCGAACAGTTAGACATTGTGTTGTCACTTAAAAAAAAAGAAAACATAGACCCCTTTTAGGGTCTATAAACATAATGTTCTAATCTCTAGAACCAAGTAGAACCAAGGTGCTAACAATCCTAAACCACGGCTACCAGAGGATAGTTTCCCTCGGCTTTCAAAGTTTGTGGGTTGCAGATGTTGTTTGGTCTAGTCTAGAGTCTAGAGAACTGAATTGTTCTTATTTCTGCGTCCCAGACTGCGGCTGGTTCTCTTGTTCCTCCTCCAGCACACGCAGCAAACTATGAGGCTGCAGATTATGACAGTACACACCACCGCAATAATTATGATCTGAGTGTTCTTGGACACAACTCCTTTTTCCCCTTGTCCGCTGCTGGTGTCCTCCCCCTGCTCTGAGGTGGGTGTGGCCACAACAGTAGGGGAGGCGGTGCTCCTCTTCGGCGGAGGGGTATTGGGTTTCCTCCTCTTCTCCGTCGGGGTCACTGTGGGCTCGTCAGTGGGGCCGAGAGGCGTCAGGTCCTCATCCGTCAGCAGGGCGATCGCCTGACCGTTCAAAGTGGAGGGCGCGTCACACACTACAAGGCTGTGATTCGCCTTTGAGGGGTACTGTCTCAGCCAATCCCTTAGTGGCACAATATGCTGATCACACCTCCAAGGGTTTTGCTGCAGGAGTACCTCTTTTGCCATGGTGAAGCCATCCAGAATCTCTTGAGGCAAGTTGGGTAGGGAGTTGTTTTGTAGGTCTATCTGACCTAAATTGCTCAGTCCCTGGAGGAAGCCAAAAGGGAGGGAACTGATGACGTTGTGCTCCAAAGAAATGTTGGCCAGGCTGGACAGACCTTGGAATGTGCCAGCCTCCATAGTTGTGAGCAGATTGGTGTGAAGGGACACCTCCCCCAGCTGTTCCAGCCCCCTGAAGGCCCCAGTGGACACATAGCTAATCTGGTTACGGCTAAGCACCAGCAGACGCAGCTGGGTCAGGTTCTTGAAGGTGTCATCCTCCAGACGGCTAATCTTGTTGTCATACAGCCACAACTGACCCAGGGCCATGGGTCCAAACACCCCCGGGGAAATAGCCTCCAGCTGGTTTTCATACAGGGAGATTTGGGACAGGCGGGGCAGGTTTAGAAAGACCCCTTGTGAAAGAGCTGTGAGCCTGTTATTGGAGAGGAAGAGCTTCTGGAGGTTCTGAGTTTTGGAGAACAGGTCAGGGTGAAGGTGGGTGATCAGATTATCATGCAGAGACAGCTCCTCCAGGTTCACGAGGTAATCCAATGCACCAGGAGGGATTTCCTGCAGTGAGTTTTTGTTGAGGCGTAAGGTCTTCAGCTTTGTGAGATCCTTGAAGGTCTCCCTAGACAGTTGACTGATATTGTTTCCAGCGAGCATGAGGTACTGTAGCTCAGTGAGGGGTTGGAAGGTCTCCACGGGTATAGAAGTGAAAAGGTTCTTACTGAGGTCAAGGACCTTCAGAGCAGCTAGAGAGACAAACCAGCCAGGTCGGAGCACCAGGAGCTGGTTGCTGCTCAGAGTGAGAGACTCTAACTTCAGAAGGTTCTGGAACAACTCCTCAGGGAGATCTTGCAACTCGGTGCCAGTAAACCCTAAGGCTCCTATGTTAGACGTAGAATCAAATGTGCCAGGGCGCACCTCCCTCAGCACAGTGTCTTTTACTACAAAGATGCTAAGTGCATTGGCGAAATCAGTCACGTCCTGAGATTTTAGCGAATAGATATCGCAGTTGGAGATGTAGAGGGTGGTGGTAGAGGAGGGCAGAGTTGTGGGGAAGTCTGAGATGCCATTGCAGAGGATTTT
Source organism: Polymixia japonica (assembly GCA_900302305.1). Taxonomy (NCBI): domain Eukaryota; kingdom Metazoa; phylum Chordata; class Actinopteri; order Polymixiiformes; family Polymixiidae; genus Polymixia; species Polymixia japonica. The sequence continues at coordinate 3,644 of OMKK01077300.1, forward strand.
GTTTTCACGACACAGGCATCCATCTGGACATGCCCAAAGAACGGGGAGGGAGCACAGGAGTAGGAACAAATGAAGGGTGATTGACAGGTCCATGATTTATCTAGGACAGAAGAAAAGAAAGATGTATTAGCTTTCTGACCCTTTAACAGTAATGATTATATAAACATATTAAAAAAACACGCAAGATTTTTTCTTTAAATAGTGTTGTGTAAACTTGGTATGTGAAGTATCATATTGCAGCCCAGCACATAGTACAAGCCATAAAAAACACTATATTTAGTAACTGGAATATTCTGGTAGCTATTGCAGAGGAAGACATTTCCTAAAATATCCCTATTCTCCTGATTTTTTTAATGTTTTGAGATATTAGCAGTCCCCATGATCAATGAGAATAGTATCCCAAGAAATCTGTGAATTGCTTGAGATTTATAAAAAAAAATGGAATTGGCATTTCCCCATACATTAATTAAGCATCTAGAAGTAGATGTTTAACAAGGTAGTATATAGAACAATAAAGTTGTACTTTAGAGTATAATCTGCTGCTTTTGTATTGTGTTCCACTATTATTGTCGATTGATGCACAATGGTCTTTTGTTAGCAAAGTTGGAAAGGAAGTGAAATGGACGTGTGTTTTCCACTCCTTGAGGGAAGTGGGATCCTCTCCTCTAACTCGTTACCTTTACGATTACCATCGTTGTATTGCAGTGACACACAGGCTAACTCTAGAAGATGGCTCAGCATTCTCGTTTTCATCGAAAGGAAAGTTTTGATGGCAGTGAAACATTCATAAATGTCTTTGACCCTTGACTTTGTTGCCTGCCTGCTGGGTAGCGTTGCAATTTACATCGCCCACAAAATTGCCTGTTGTATCCCCGCCGTGCGATGCCTGGTGCTTACCACCGTTTCCCATAAGAATTCATTCAAACGCATTCATTGTCGGTGCCCAACGGCAATTTAGGAGTTAACATTTGTTTGAAAAGCCTTGTTTTGAAAAGTGAATCCCAAAACTGCTGAGTCATTTCATGTGAACGGGGTTTTTACCCACAAGTGAATTGAATTCAGTGGAATGGCTACATTTCAGCTAGACAGATTGCCTGCACATGTTTGAGGTGGGGTTTTGTCGCGTGTTTCTAATGGCACAGAAGGCTCTCTATACAAAGCCTTGCCAACAAAATGATCCGCTTGGTGCACGCTCCATACAAAACCTAGTAGGGCATTCAAAGTCAACTTGGCAGACTGAAGTTATTTTCTCAGTGGCTGGGACAGATTAAGGTGCAGACGGGGTATTTCCAAGCAAGTAGGTTTCTAGAGAGGCCAGTTTGTCCCTCCATTGAAGCATCCACCGTCCCGGCCTGAGAGGCATCGCATCTTTATCTGTTATAATTTCCCGTGCTTTGCATCAAAGACAAGGGACCGTACAATGAAACCTGGCGCTTCACAAATGTTCCCCCTTTCTATTTATTTAGCGTTCAACTATTGTAAAGTTGGTTGGGGTGGCAGGGTGCCAGGTTCCCCTGAAATTACTATTATTGGTATTAAAATGTTATTGAATGTCATGATTTCCTTTATTGTCCACATTACTTCTACTGGTATTACTACTACTACTACTACTACTACTACTACTACTACTCATAATTATAATAATAATAATAATATAACATTATATTGCTATTGTTTTTATTTAATAATAAAATAAAAGAACTTTCTCCATTATGATGTCATGTTGAGGTTGTGTGGTGGAACATACTGTTCGGTTGGTTACATCTCAACCCCAACTTCTCTGTTCTTTCCTGCTGTGAGTATTTTTATGGTTTGGACCAGAAGTCACAGTTAGGTCATGGGTGAGCTTGTGCTTTTACAACACCGCCAGCAATCATGAAGGCTTAAGCAGATGTCCAGTATCCATTAAGGAAGTTTCAGTCGAACAGTTCCTCTATATGTGTTTAGAGAGAAAACAAAGGCACTCGGATAGAGTAAGCGCCATGAGATATTGGGGACTCTAGCACAAAAAAAAAGACACACTGCAAAATCACTGCTTTGCACATCTAGCCGCAAACTCATCTGGGAAATGTGCAGCGTGCGTGGCTAGGGTGACTACTCACAAGCATTCATTTCATAAGGTTCACATTTAAAAGAGAACTGAAAGTTAAACCATGTTTCCCCTGTGGTATGAAATGCTTCAGTCAAACCAAAACCACTGTCTGCTCTGGACTGGGACAAACTGGAATGTTCTACAGTACGATGTAATGGCTAAAGTATTTCCAGTTCACCATTAATTGCTGTGATTTTCTCTCTCCTCATTTTCATGACTGAAGTATAAGCGCTTTGTCTCTGAAATATGAAAAGATTAAACTAGCAAAATGGGGAACTGTATTGTCAGCGTGTGGAACCTGATTATTCAAAGCAAGAATCTAAGTTTTTCTTGATTTTACTCATTCAAGTAATTTAAGCCTAGTCTAAACCATATGTACATGTACACTGCAGGTTACACAACAGTGCACATCGTTCAACATGTTATATTAATAGCGAGTATTCACTTTTCATCACTTTTACCTGTTTCTCCTGTGTGCTATCTCTTTTCTTTATTATCAAAATGGTAAATGCTCTACAAACCATCCTCTGTGAGACTCGCCAAATGTCAAGGAAGAAGCAGCTAGCTAGATCAGCATGCTTTGTTACTTACCTCTGGTACTGTCTGTCGAGAGAGAGAGCGAGCAGAGAAAATGAGTTGGCGTGTGGTGCCGGTTATCTTTTATCCTCTTGCGGACTCCCTCCTTCTGTTCACCTCCACAAATGCTCTGATCAGTGGTTCCAGTCCTCTCTAAATGCTCACATCCTCACATTTTCCTGCTCTTCGTCACCACTTTATTTTCCTCATCAATCTTTCTTTCTTTTTTTTCCCCCTGCGCTCGGGAAATGTGTGCAGGTCCTCTGCTGAGGGGTTTAGTCATACTGTTCAGCCCCCCTCCTCCCCCCTCCTCTTACACACACACTCGTTGCATTTCTGGTAGGGGGACCATGTTCTGTTCATGAACTGGATTTGTTTTCACAGAGAATGTGGGCTTTGGATTTGGTGCGTGCGTGCGTGCGTGCGTGCGTGTGTGTGTGAGTGTGTGTGCGTACTTTGAGTGTGTTTGTTTGTATGTAAGTGGACATGTGATCTATGTTTTCAACTTATGGGATCACAATAAATGTGCTCACAGTAACGGAAACGTGGTCACTTGTGAGGATTGCTTTCTAGTCCTCTTGAGGAAGAGGGTTATTTGTGGGGTTAGGGGGCAGAATTACAGTTCCAATTAGATTTAGGTTCAGATTAGGATAGCGGTTGTGGTTAGACATCTTGTAGTTTGAGTTTATGTTCAAGTTAGTGGTTGGGGAATGAATGTAAACAATGGAATAATTTCCAGGACTGCGTAACAACACAGGTGTGTGTGTGTGTGTGTGTGAGAGAGAGAGAGAGAGAGAGATGGAAAAGTGTCAGCCCTTAGCTGCACATATCTTTAGTATGAGTATTATATCACAAATCTGTTGTTAGGGGTTTATAGATTACAGGCCAATCCAGAGGGCCAAACAGCTAGTAAAACCCTGTTATGTAATTCTTGCCTGTGAGGCTGAAATGTTTTGTATTCCTTAAATATCCTTAAGCTAGTATGTAATGATTAAAATAAAGCATTTAAACATTTAAACAAAACACACAAACATGTGTGTGTGTGTACACTTGTGTATCTGTGTGCAATCATGTTTATTCGTGGGCTTGTGTGATTCCATGCCTGTTTAAGTGAATTCATTGCAAATTAGCCTTGGTGCTAAAATAAGGAATGGTGTGTTTTTCATTAAATCGGAGAACGGAAGGTTGAGCAGTAAATGCACCGTTCCCGATAGCAACATACCTCTGTTGCTGTAAGTAAATCCATCTGTTCTACAACACGGAACGTCTGGCAACCCCCTCTTCACCAGATAAAAAGATAGAGGGTGGGTGGAGTTAACGTATAGACAATCACAGACCCCAGCCCCCAAAACCTTGACTTCACGGAAACATTTTGTTTTCCGATAGAAAACACTAAAAATAGACATAGAAACAAGAAAGAGCTGCGAGAGCAATATCCGCATTGAAATGCGCGCGGCCGCTCGCACTGCGTACGATTGTTTTGTGATCAGTTGAACGCACAGCGCCAGTCCGCTCCTTTGTGGTAGCACTGACAAACTAGATACTGTATATCACAAGCTGGAATCCTCAGTATTCTAGTTAACTAACTGGTAAAAAACAACAACCAAAAAACAGCTAAATACTGTTGCAAATCCAAGGTCATGTTTTTTATCTCAATGTTTATCCAAAAGATGTCCTTTAGGCTATGGGCTACAGTATATTTCCCATCCTCTAAATGGACACTCTCAGACTCTCTCTGAGTAAGGCAGTAATATCACCGCAGAGAGCCTTTACATTGAAGACAACCAGACATACACTGAGTCCTGCTCTGTCTGAGGTCCAAGGCCAGGAAAAAGCAGATAGAGATAGAGAATGATGCATTGTAATATTGATTGTCTTTTTCACAAAGAGACAGCGAGACTGACTATAGGCCTGGACTATCCTCTTTTTAGATTAGATTAGATTAGATTAGATTAGATTAGATACACAGATATTAGATATTTTATATTAGAGTCTGTTAAACCTTGGACTTTTGTCAGTTTAGGGAATGTAGTAATGTGTCAGATGACTACATTACAGTAATGTTACTTATAGCTGATACATAGCTGTTTTATCCAGCGAGATCAGGACTGGCTTCTAGAATGCCACTGTTAACTCTGCAAAGTTAGGGCTCATCATGCTTCACTGTTAGACTAGATAGCCTGGGCAAAAAAGGGGGATTATCCCACTTTAACATGCTAATGTAAACCATTTGCTAACCCAGGACTAAGAGCCTGGTCAAATCAGGGTCACTAATCCTATTAAAGCTAATCAAGCAAAAAAAGGTTTGTTTTCATCCCCAGAAATATTTGAATTGGCCAGCGCATAATTCCTACAGTGGAGGTTTTTGAACTTTAACACAACTTTCCTGGTGCCTGTAGCACTGTATCCTGTGATAGCATTCATCAGCTCTTGTTCTCTCTTTCGTGCGCTCTCTCTTTCAATCTGTGTGTGTGTGTGTGTGCGTGCGCGCATGTGTGTTTGCAGCCCGCTGTTGTGTGAACTCAATGTACTGGAAACGCTTAATCATTGGTTGTCATAGCGATGAACTTGGGTACCGCTCCACCAATTCATTGTCTTCTGTTTGTTGCTTGTTTTAGGCTCCAGTCACTTGTCACGGAATTCATGGCATTCATTATCATTATGTGAAGGTTTATAAGCTTTGAAAGCTAGTAGTTCTGTAGTAAAGACCAACTGTTAAAATAAATAACTTTTTTTTTTTAATATCGATACCACTTATAATTTAGTATATATTTTATAGGTGATGTAGATGTATGTATGTATGTTTCAGTGACACTGGTGTCCGTTCCAGAGTCCATGCCAGACTTTTGCCACTTCCATATCATTTGTTTTACAGTAGGTTTTCCAGCAACCACTGTTGTCTAAAATTATCTTCCATAGTTTTCTGATTGACACTATTGTTTTTTGTGTAATGTTAGATCAATCAAAAAAAAAAAAAAAGGAAATCATAACTGTGTGCACATTGCTGTGGTCTTCTTTATTCATCGAGTTTTGTGAAATTACAGGGGCACTGTTTTGCAAGACAAAAAGAATCATTCGTCTCCAAAGTGATTTTGTACCAGTTACCCAGAAGCTGACAAGTGGCTTCCTGTTTTGAAGGTTGTTATGAAAGACCTGACAGGGATCCCATCATCCCACTGTTTTGTGGAATGAGTCATCTGGGGAAAGTACATTTCTCCTGCATCATGCACATCACTTTTAGTGTTTACAAACATCTGTCTGTCTAGGTTAGCCACGTCAGAGCATGAAACATATCCTGTCACTTCCTTTTTGGTTCTGCTTAGAAAGTTTGGCTCTGATTTGTCTGCAAAATACTCGTACATGTCCTAAATGGATCTTTTCGGACTTGGTTTGTTGTGGGAACCTCGTTAACGTTAAAATCAATCAAGTGGGCCTTTAAGAGAAAAAGATGTCATAGTGTCCTCCACAAAGGCATACCAAGACACCAGGGTGTGTAGAGGTATGGAAATAGTGGTAAAAGATAGACAACCGATCTTCAGAAACTGAACATATGATCAATAACCTGTTTCCTGTATTTTGGGAACTTTAACCAGAAAGGCTGTTAACTTAAATCTTATTTAGGTTTAGACTTTGTATCAAATACTTTTTAGAACTCCCAGCACAGACTGCAAAATAAAATGCAAAAATCACAGTTTTGCACTCACTGATGGGACAGTAATGAATAACATAATCGTGACGTCATCGTAGGCGTCTACCATCTGGACTAAGAGCCTGGTCAAACAGAAAGAAAGAAAGAAAGAAAACAAAACAAAGAAGGAAAAAGGAGAGAAAGAAGAAAGACTAATTTGTATTCAATGTGTTTATTTCATAACAATTTTATCTTTGCACTCAAAAATAGAAGGTGTCTGTAAGTGATATGTACTGGTGTAGTTTAAAGCTTACACCACTAGAGGGAAACAAGTATCAGCAAGTTAATTTTGACTACATCAGCTTGGCTCTGCTTTATGAAACGTAACATCAAGTGACAAAGTAACAACAGGTTTTACTCTCATAAAATACCTAAAAATTATAAAATCCAACACAGCATCAAACTTGTTCCTATCAATAACTGTGTATAAGCTGCAACCTTATAAGCAGTGTATAAGCAGAGTCCATCCATTTTCCTACCGCCATCGGCCTCACCAACAAGGCCCGAAAGCCCCTCCCACCAAGGACTCACAAGCCCCTCCCCCCTGAACTCAGCTAAATCTCCCCCCCCACCTCCACAATACAGACTGTAGCACTCATCTAATGTGTGACATGTAAATCTATTTATGACATGTAAATCTGCATACCCTACCCAACTCATCACATATTTAATTACATATTAATACATATTTAAAAGGAACTCATGTACATAGTGTAAATATTTTGTTTGATTTTGTTTGATATTGTTTGATTGACTGCACCTTATTTTTTTTCTTTCTTTTCGCTCTTAATAATTGCTTTATGTTCTGCTCTTAATAATTGTTTTATGTTCTTTCATTCATTGCTCTAACCGCTACTCTGCAAACAAACACCAAAACAAATTCCTCATATGTAACCTGCATATTGTGGCAATAAAACTGATTCTGATTCTGATTCTGATTCAACCTGAGTTTGACTTTACAGTTTATGTTGACCCTTCAACATCCGGCCTGATATCATACGGTGCATCTCTTCGGGGTGTGCCTCGAACACTCTCATGACCTTGTTGAGGCGACACATGAAATACATGCTGGCAAGAATCAACAGCACGCCCGAGGCCACCAG
>OMKK01077303.1:0-22213 GCA_900302305.1 Polymixia japonica
TCATATGTTCTACTTCCTATATATCCAATGTTACTCCTCATAAAGGAGAAATATTATAATCATTGTTATTCATGTGTTCATATGTTCTACTTCCTATATATCCAATGTTACTCCTCCTAAAGGAGAAATATTATAATCATCGTTATTCATGTGTTCATATGTTCTACTTCCTATATATCCAATGTTACTCCTCATAAAGGAGAAATATTATAATCATTGTTATTCATGTGTTCATATGTTCTACTTCCTATATATCCAATGTTACTCCTCCTAAAGGAGAAATATTATAATCATCGTTATTCATGTGTTCATATGTTCTACTTCCTATATATCCAATGTTACTCCTCATAAAGGAGAAAGTATTATCATATATGCTGATTGTTACTTTGACAAGACATCGAGGGACTAAGAGGCTTTTAGTTGTAGTTTTTTGAGGACCCTTAGGACTCAGCTGTTTGTTTATTCGCTTTTGATTTTTGCTATTTTCTAAGAATGTTTTGATAATATCTTTTTTTCTTCACCTGTGTTTTCTTCACCAGGGAAAGGCTATGTTTTTATTATTGCTATTAAATATACTCAAAAGACTGCACGTGTCGGGTATTTTTATAACAGTTTAGTAGCTCTCCTCCTCTGGGGTTCTAGTACACTGATCCAAGTAAACTGGTGTTGAGTAAATCACCCTGTAGTGAATTAAAGCTCACTAAAAATACATCTCTTGACTGTGGGGGTAGACGTGAGTGTGTGCTGTTGAAACTGTTAATAATATCGGATTTATATGAATCTAGTCAGGTATATATGTGAAATACCGTCTAGCAATGAGTATAGGGATATTATTTTCATAATTAAGGCGGTGGGATAACGGTGTATTTAGATGACCTTTATTCAGGGGTTATCACGATTCAGCAATTGAGCTCAGTTAACCAATACTGGCAATAGGATTGTTATTACCCAATTCAAGAGTGAACCAGCCAAACTGTTTTCTGGGCCTTATACTGAATATACTGTAGTTCTAAAGTAGAATGATTAGAAAACGCAAAAGGGGGGAAGTCCAAACAAGAGCATGAATCGTATTATGCCTTCAAAGCTCACAAAATGTTGTGTGACGGCCCCTGCCTAATGTAACCTACTGTACTGATGTGGGTGTGGTTATGAGATACTGTATTTTCCTAGGTGTCCATAAAGGTATCAGAGGAACCTGTGGCAGCCAACCAGATTAAGAGCACCTGGGTCCTAGTGCACCTATAGGATAAAAGGCAGACTCCCAGTGTTGTTCTGTCTCTCTCTCACCTGGACTCATCACAACCAGCATCTGCAGGCTTTTGCCTTTGTTAAACTGAGCTTTGTTTTCCCTTTAGAACACCTTACATCCCACTGCTCACGCAGTCACAATTACATCACTGATGGTACTGACCGACACACTCCATATTTGTAGTTATTCGTTCAGTTGTTTACTTTTGTATAATAAATACCTTTAATTTACCGCTATCCATTGTGTCCATTTCCGTACTTGGCCTAGGGGCCGGGTCATGACAGTTGTTAAAGGCCTCCAAGTGTCTTTACAATGAGAGCTAGTCTATGTTGAAGTCGCCCATCATAAAAAAAAAATCTCTATTTTCATGACAAACTACATCAAACATCTCACAAATCTCATCCAAATATTGTATGTTAAGTCTGACACCTACTGGTGAGGTGGGGAAACATCGTGCAGTGAAGAACAGCACACTCTGTGGGTAATGCATGTGGCTTACAACAAACTACCAACCACAATTTCAAATAGCAAATTAGCTTTCTCATCTACTTGTATGGATCACATTTTCACAAACACGGCAATTTCGATATCAACTGGCTGGTAGTGATCATAATGTGATCATATGGTCATCTGCATGGAAGAAGGAGCTGAACGAACTTCAGTTGGCTCAAAATAACGTTTCCAGTCAATACAAAGCATCAGTGTCATCTTTTAAATCACTGTTACAGACTGAAAACACACTTCTACAGAAGGGCTTTTATGGAACATTTTCTTAACGTGTTATTTGATCCTTTTATGTTTTTTCAGTTTTTTTTCTTCTCTTTGATTTATTATTTCTGTTTTATGTATGTTGTTGTTAATGTGGTTGTTTTTAAGTTGGCTGCAAAACAGTTATTACTAGTATTAGGAGTTACACCCATATAGGCCTGTTATTATACAGGGAAATTATCATATGGTTACCTAGATAAATTATCATATGGTTACTTAAAATCTTCTCAGAGTCTTAGAGAAGAAAACTATGTTCAGGTCCGCCATGTGCCCTACTGTGCAAGCATCTATTAGGTCAGAATTCTGTAACAAATGTCCAAAAACAGCTTCCATGGGAAATACCTTCATTTGTGTCTTGTGTTTTTCTTATTTTTTCAAGTGTAATTTATATATAATAATAACCAATAATAACAAGCATTATAATTAAACACATTTTATTCTTACATCTAACAGAATATACCGTAATCACATGCTCTGTGTTGCCATAATTATATATTAATGGGGAGAAAGTAGGAGCGTTTGCGAATAGAGACTTAACTAGTATGGTTAGCAGTGTAATGCTAATTGTTTTTGTTCCTGACGCAACGTAGTGGCAGCAGGTTTGAGTATGTTGTAAGTGGGTAAAGAGGAGGGTGTTACCAGGACGCTGTACTCTATTGAGGCTTCTAGGTGTCTTGGGCCTAATTCAATGAAATATCAGTAAAGAAAGGTGTCAGGAATATGTCTTAGTGTTGTGTGTTATTTGTTTTGTCCACTAGATGTCCTCAGTGTGTTCCCCATGTGCTGTCCTATGTTGTCCAGCTATCTTCCATTATGTAATTAGTGTATATAATAATGTATACAGTGTCCATCCCAGTTAGTCTTTGTCAGATTGTCGGTGTTCCCTGAGTTATCGCTAGTGTTGTCTTTGCTTGCCCGTTACCAGAGTCTGTACTGCCTGTTTCTCGACCTCTCGACCCCTGCACTTGGATCTATCCTAGAACAAAATCATTACAGAAGGTGCCCACTTAATAACTCCAATGACTTGCCCACACTCACTCACACTTATCCTGAAAACTAGAGTAGAAAATCGGGGCATGTAGGACCATGGTCCTGTAGATGTATGACGGCATAGCCTGATGTTCTCTGGTATTAATTTGCAGTGTAGCATATCATTCTGTTAATTTTTGAATTAGGCTTGTATGTGAAGGCTCACCCTGGTTGGCACAAGGGATAGTGACATCATATCCTGTGTATTGGTAAATAATCATCTTTGAGGCCTAGCCTGCTCACACATATAAGTGGACAAAGTACACTTACAGATTTGACAGATTACATTTTTGACAAAAACCTTGATTTAGAGGTCACAAATTCTTCCATAAATTGTCTTACATAAATGTAAACACTATTAAGAATGTAAACTAAAATACACAGACCCTCTCTGCGGATAATTTTCATTCTTTTACAAACAAGATGAATGAGTTTGTGCAATGAATGTAAAACGAGTAATGTGGATAGTTGATTATTTACATTGCTAGTTGGAGAGTGAGCGCTCCATAACAGATAACAACATCAGATCATTTGTATTGATAAGCATGCTTTTGGTCTTCTGCCATATAAACCCAACATTGTATGAACTGTACACTCAGGTCTAGCGAAGTGGAGCAGGAAGGATGTGCGGGTTAGGCCCATACACCTCTCTGTATTTGGCTTCCTGTTAGTTTCTCACACCAGTTTCCTATTCTTGCTTAGTGTCTTGCCAACAACACCTCTGTCTACTAAAGAAGAGAGAGACATGCAGCCTAGATCCCATGACGACTGATCAATACACTGTATCCAATCACAGTGATTGAGTTAAACTGCTGTCATGCTGTATTGCATTTTGACATGTATCCATCCTAAAGAAGTATTACATAACAAGACTGACATAGATGTCTCTAGGAGCCCCAAGAGAACCAAGGCCATCAGTTGAGTTTGGAGGTATGCAGACAGATGAAGGGATAAACTTCTGAAAACCCATAAAACATAAAAGTCCTGCATGTCCACAACTGAAAATACAGGAATTATAGAATATAATGTGTTATGCTCACACATGAGCAACATATTGCTCCCATGTACACACAGGGGTATAGATAGGGGATTAGCTTACATATATCATTTTGATCTCATCTCATCAACAACAGAATTTGTACTAGAATCAGAGGATGTAATACAAATTGGAGTATTACATTGGAGTAGCCTGTATAAACCTTCTGTAATGTATCAGACCATTGTATAGGTTAAAGGTTCTCAAAGTGGGGTCCACAGAACCACTGGGGTCCTTGAGGAGGCTCCAGGGCGTCCCCAGCAAAATGAGGAATAGTTTAGTTTTACTATAATTGAAATCAATACAAATTATTACAATAAGAGAATGTATACAAATGACTACTCCAATAATAGACTTCCCTCTCTCCACTATCACTACACCCACAGTGTAGCTATACAGTTTTACAATTAAATATAAAATCAACAACGCAAATGTTTCCATACAGGAGTTCCTTGGACAAAACCTTATCAAATGGGGGTTCTGTGAATAAATCAAGCTTTTGGAGACGACTTTATTACTATTACGTAAGTACCGAGGATCAGTTTTCCCTTGCGGTTTTAGCGAAATCATAAGAAAAGGTAAGGAATGCGAGCTTCGTGGCGTGAATGTGACTACACACGTCGTGATTGCGGGTGGAATCGCCCTTTAACGCTGTCGTCCAATGAAAATCACCAATGCAGATGTGCTTTGGAATTTAGACCCACCGCCGGCCAATCAGCAGAGAGCTTCGGAATTTAGACCCACCGCCGGCCAATCAGCAGTCAGCTCTCTTTACCTCCGCGGCGTTCACTTCTGCACGACTGAACGGGGTCGAGTCGATACGGCGTTAAGTTCGCGTCGGCAGCCCGGTGCGTGTCGTGTAATATATGTGATTTTTAGATGTCGAGATCGTGTAAAAAAATCATTCGTGATCCCCGTTTGGTAGAGACTGTACACCGCGACGCGACGCGACGCGACGGTGCAGCTGCCCGGATTCAACCTTTACATCTGGGTTCACCTTTTTTCGGATTTCGGTAGTTTCCCGAGACGTCGGTGAGTGATCGTGATATTTTGTGACCGTAACGTGTCTGACATTGTGCGACGTGTTTCCCGGCGAGACCCCGGCTAATGTGTGTGTTAAATAACGCACTGACGAGCCTGTGTGGCGTTTTTGAACGTAGTGGAGGTGGTCGGGGGTCAGTCACTTGGGAGTATTGATCGATAGTAGGTCATTCACCTGGAGGCTGCCTCGGGTGAATTCAGATAGACGGGCTGCTGCGTAGCTTTGTCCATCATCATCATCATCATCATCACGATCATCTAGGCCAGATGTTCATGCAATTACACGAGCTTTGGGGCCTGCGCCTCTGAGCCGTGGAATAATCCCGTCTCTAACACAAACACACTGGAAAGACACAATGGAAAGAGTGCCTGTTTAAGTGATTGCCGCACTAGCCTGAGTATATGCATGATAGTCCTGTGCACCTGGGCCACCATATATTTTCTTATACCTCAGACAAAAATTGTAGCCTTGAACAAGCAGCTGTATTTCTACATGCTGAATTCCATAGACATGGGTTTAGTGTATTCTACTTGTCATACACTAATTTTCAGTCTTATCCTGGATTAATTTAATGCTGTAGCCATTTCAAGGTCAATCCCTAGCTTTACCAGACTACGCATCCACCAATAGAGTATGCAGAAGTTGAAATCTGTCTAAAAATAAAATGTCAGGCACATATTTAAACGGTGGCCTTATGCTCTGCATTCTCCAAATGGCATATAAAGTATCTTAATCTCTCCATGAAAATGCACGAGCATGTATTTGTGCTTCCTGGTTACCACAAACCTTAGTATGGCTCCAGGCATTACCCAAACATCCCAACCTGTTTATTGTGTCTTTGATTCCAGCTCGTCTCCTTTCTACCTTTAACATCAGAACTTTTTCAAGTAGCCTACTGTAACCCAGGAAGAAGGGTGTTGCCCTCCTCTCTCCACATGTGTCATCCACATGCCCAGCTCCTGCCCAATACACTTTAAACAGACAAGAGATGAGGATGTTACAGAGAAAACAATTTATGGGAATTACTGAGATTTTTTTTATAGTCTTTACAAGAAGCAAATCATCTGTTTATGGCCTGAGGTCGTAGGCTATATTGCTGTATTAAGTGCCATGGCGGTGTTTGGGGTTTTGGGGCTGGGCCCATTGTCAAGGTAGAGTGAATCCTCCACAATGACTGGGATTGTACGGTGGTGTGATCCAGTCCTTTTAACAGAACAATGCAAACACTGCAGGGCAAAGTAAGACAATTGAGACATTCAGCCGATTCAAATGCTACTTATGAAGTTCTCGTAAAAATGCAGTACGTCAGTATGCAGCCGTTGGGGAAACGCAGACTGAATATGTTGACGACACTTCTCACGTATACATCGCAGAAGAGAAACTGGGAAGTTGTAAGATGGCTTAGTCAATCGTAATACGATCTTAAAAACAAATTGTGTTGTGTTTCCGCGTGGCAGAAGCTGTCACTGAATATAAAAACATGGGGAAGTAGCAATTAGTGGTATTGCACACAGTGCCTGAGAGCATGTCTGAGTTGCATGCCGCAGTAAACTTTGAGATAGTCCTAGCAGTTAGCGGCTCCTCAAGTGAAGGATACGGAATAGCTTATGAGTGTTTTAGAACTCTGACTGGATGGAATTCAACCCATCTTTTAGTTTGTGGAAGTGTTCTTGTCAAGATGAAGACAAATGATTCAAAGGCTTGTCAACGTGTTCTGCTCGCTAGTATAAGCTCACTTACGCCAGGGCAGCGGCTAATGGCTTAATTATGAATTCTCAACAGGCCATTAGTTGTTGTAAACTTGAAATATGACATTGGATGCAAGTCGAGCTTTATTTTCTTAATTGATGCTGTGTTACTTATTATCAAACTATGAAAACTATGCTTAGGTCTAATACATTTCTATTGCCCTATTTTATTGTAATCTTAGTTGTTTTCCAGTTGTTTGTGATACAGTATCTTCTGCGGTATGTCAACATGCGTATTACTCCGCCCTTTCGTGCAGGTGTGATGGGCGAGAGATGTGGCTTGTTGTGGAATGTAGCACGCCTGGACCCTGCCCTCCGACCCCAGGGCTGAGGGGCTCCAGAGCAGCGTGACATCTTCCCAGGCTCTAACCCGCAACTGAAAGCCAAGCCCGAGCTCCGCTTCCCTGGCCTCCCTCGGGCCTCCCTCACTCCCAGCCTGCTTTCCCCAACGGACACTCCTCTGCCGAGCAGCCATTGTAAGGACAGGTTTCTCGCTGATTCACCCATCCTGGCATTCTCACCTGCTTCCAGCGTTCCAGCGTTCCAGCGGTCCAGGCCCCCCCTGAGTATTGTTTATGTTGACCTGAACCTATCCTCCATATACGCCCTAGCCCCCGTAATACTGCAGTCCGGCCGACCATGAGGAACAACAGGACGAGCCTGTTACTGGGCTGTGTCCTCCTCTGCTCCGCCTCTCTCCTTTACCTGGGAATGAGCGGTATAGACTGCCCTCCCAAAAGCCACCGGCACCGATGGATGGAATTCACCCTGGGGTCAGCCAATCAGAACCTATCCATGCCCACCCATTTCCCCGAAGACACGCCCCTCATCTTCATCGGCGGCTTCCCGCGGAGCGGCACCACGCTGATGCGCGCCATGCTGGACGCCCACAGCTCCGTGCGATGCGGGGAAGAGACCCGAGTGATTCCCCGCCTCCTGGCCATGCGCGCCACCTGGAGCCGCTCGGTCAAGGAGAGGATACGATTGGACGAGGCCGGTGTCACTGACCAGGTGTTGGACTCGGCGGTGCGAGCCTTTCTTTTAGAGGTGAGCTGGTTGGTTATGTATTGGTTTGGGTAACTAAGCCTTTATTTATGTAGCACCTTTCAAAACAATAAGTTGCAAAGTACTTTACAGTAATATAAAAAAGGGCAAAAGGATAGATACATGGAGAAAAGAGGGAAACGATACAAAATACATCTAAAACATAATAGTATAAAAACACGAGATTAAGAAAAAGGCCAGTGAAAATAAATTAGTTTTAAGATGCTTTTTAAGTTCAGCCTCCGTAAGCCTTGGAGGAAGGCTGTTCCAAAGCCTAGCGAGCAACAGAGAAACACAATGACCCTTAGCTCTAAACCTCGACCTCGAGACAGTCAACAGTCTCTGCTCTGAGGCCATGAAGGTCCTTGCAGCGGTCTGAGGGCATAGCAGCTCGGTTATATAAAAAAAGGAGCATGACCTTGCAATGCCTTGTAAGTTAAAAGAAGAATTTAAAAAATCAATCCTATGTTTAACTGGGAGACGGTGGAGGGAGGCCAGAATTAGTGTGATGTGGGATCTGCATCTGGTCCTAGTTAAAAGTCTTGCCACAGAATTCTGGGCAGTTGGAGCCGGCCTAGCGCAGACTGTTTGAGGGAGGCATTGTACCGCAGTAGTCGAGGCTTGACATAATGAAAACATTAATGATTCTCTCCAAATCTAATCTAATTTTGGCACTGCTTCTCAACGGAAAGGAACAAGGCTGAGCCAACGATTTCACATTTATCAAAATTCAAATGAGAATCCAAAATGATACCAAGATTTCTAGTGGTGGAATTAACATTTGAAACCAGCGGACGATGCACTGCTGAAAACTGCCAGTTGTGTTGTCTGGGCCAAAGAACTTCTGTTTTGTTGAGATGAGTTGGAGCATCTCTTGTGACATCCAGCCCTTAATAGCTGTTAGATAGTCATGGATAACAATTTGCT
This sequence comes from Polymixia japonica, assembly GCA_900302305.1. NCBI lineage: Eukaryota > Metazoa > Chordata > Actinopteri > Polymixiiformes > Polymixiidae > Polymixia > Polymixia japonica. The sequence goes on from OMKK01077303.1 coordinate 8,844, forward strand.
AAAATCATTGGGCTTGAATGAGAGATACAGCTGTGTGTTTGTGTCATCCACATAACAATGGTAGCAGGTATCTTTAAAATGGCAAATTATGTGGCCCAGGGGAAGAATATATAGAGAGAACAATATTGGACCAAGAATTGACCCCTGGGGCACTCCGCACGTTAGAAGCGCAGGTGATGAAACGTAGATCTAATCACTTCCGGAGACAAGCATGTGCATTTCCGGCTAGACCCACGCACTGTCTGAGCATATCCAGAAGGATACCATGACCAGTGGTATCAAATGCAGCACTGAGGTCAGGTAGCAGCAGAACAGAGCACTCACCAGAACCAGCAGACATTAGTGACACCAAGGAGAGCGGTTTCAGTGTCGCTCACGAAAGCCAGATTTGAATTTATCGACTATATTGTTATTTTCCAACACGTCCAAAAGTTGCATAGAAACAATTTTCTTGAGGATTTAAGACAGGAAAGGGAGCTTGGAGATGAGTCTATAGCTTTGAGGAGGCAGAGGATCAAGATTGCGTTTTTTTTTAACGGGGGATGAATGATAGCCTGCTTGAAATATTCAGGGACACAGCCAGTAAAAAGAGAGCTATTCACTACAGTGAGTAAGCTCGGGCCAATGGTACCAAAGACCTCTTTAAGGAAAAAAAGGTGTATAGCGTCTAAGGGGCTAGACAACATCTGGGATATAACATCAGGGAAACCGGACTAAACTGGCTCAGCAGGACAGGACAGTCAGGATTCTCAACCCAAGGAATAGTTGATGTTACAATCTATAGATCTAATAATGTTTGTCTTGTCAACAAAAAAATGATAGAAACTTTTCACAGTACAGGAACAGGAGATGAAGCAGGTTTTACAAGCTTATCAACGGTTTGGAAAAGGAACCTGGGTTTATGTTGAATGTCAGCAATCAAATCAGAGAAATAGGCAGTTCTCGCACTCTTAAACTTCTGCTTAAATGAAGCCTCTTAATTAAAAGGTGGACGTCAAGTTTGGTGTTTTTCCATCTACGCTCAGCCTTTCTACATTCTCGTTTTAAGGCCTTCAGGCATCTGAGCTTTCAGGCATCCGAGGAGATGAATTGCCAACAGGCTGGTTTTCTAGGGGGCAGTGGAACTCAGGGCTGATAAGTAGTGAACATTAACACTGTTAACCAGGTTGTTAGTCAACCTGTGGCTTCCTCTGAACACGCTGTCAATCGGCTCAATAAAAACCGATGCGAATTCATCAACAGGTTGAGGTTGAGGAAACGAGAGCAAATTCTTTGTTTTGAGAGATATCTGTTTTAAAGGAAACACAACAACATGAATGTTAAAATCGCCAGAAATGAAAAACTCTGTCCAACTTCGATCACGACTGAAGATAAGAAATCAGCAAACTCTGATGGTGGTTTAAAAGCCACCATCAGGGCCAGGACGGCGGTATATAGAGATGCACTACACAGGATTGGCTAAATCCACTTTTAGCATCTGCACCTCAAAGGTTGAAAAATCCCCCACAGTCACAAGACAACACTCAAAAACCGTTTCCCAAATAAGGTATGAAGCACACGCTGTGTCATGCTCATGTGATCAATCCATTTAGTGTGTTTACATGCAACAGTGTTCCGGATAATAGCAGTTGTCTGGAGTTAAGATCTTAGAATATGGTATTTATATGCATTTTTATACCCTACTCACATGTGTTGCCATATAAATAAACAGAATACAGACCACAAAAATCACGAGGAAGCAGGGAAATTTGTATAAATGTCTCAGTATCCCAGGTAATATTGGTATATCTGAAGTAATTATCACGTTGTATGGTAAGATATAGTATACTGGTGATAGTCTGAAAGCTTCCTCTCTCTCTCTGTTTTGATTGTGTCTCAGGGGTGCTGTTTGCTTTCCCCTCCTCCCCTCAGCCTGTCCATCAACACGTAGCTCCTCCCCTCAGCCTGTCTATCAACATGTAACTCCTCCCCTCAGCCTACACAAGCTGGAACACTGTGCTTCTTGTTTTGGTTTTGTTAGTGTAATTCACCTCACTAACCGACCTTACTGCCGACCTTACTGATAGCTGCGTTTGGATTAATCAGGATATGGTTTGCATGTAAACACATTTTATAGATAAGTCTGTTATTAGAACAGTGTAGGTTTAAAAAAAAAAAAAAAAAAAAGTTCTTTTCATGCATTTGTTCCAGGTGATAGTCGGTCACGGGGAGCCTGCACCTCGTCTATGTAACAAGGACCCATTCGCCCTGAAGTCCCTGTCGTATCTGGCCCGGATCTTCCCTAAGGCCAAGTTCGTCCTCATGCTTCGAGACGGCCGAGCGACCGTCCATTCCATGATATCACGCAAGGTGCGCCGAGGTTCTTTACATTTCTTTGTCGGTGGAGGCCTGGCATCCCATTTATACGACATATTATTTACGTCTTAAAACATTTAGGGAGGTGGCGTTTTCCAAAGCAATGCAATAAACGCAAATCCCACAAAGTCGTGTTGGTGACCACATTTCCCGTTCCCCTCTCAAATGTCTCCCCCTGTGTCCTTCTACCCCTCCTTTCTGTACCTTTTCTCTCTGTCCCTGTGTACAGGTGACCATCTCCGGCTTTGACCTGAGCAGCTACAGGGACTGCCTGACCAAGTGGAGCAGCGCAGTGGAGACCATGTTCAGCCAGTGCCAGGGAGCCGCGGGGGGCAGTTGTCTGGCCGTGCACTACGAACGGCTAGTGCTGCACCCAGAAGAGGAAATGAGAAAGTTGCTGCACTTCCTGGAGTTGCCATGGGACGCAGCGGTGTTGCACCACGAAGACCTGATCGGAAAGGCTGGAGGCGTGTCTCTGTCTAAGTGAGTGTGTGTGTGTGTGTGTGTGTGTGTGTGTGTGTGTGTGTCTTTGTTCAAACGCACAAAGGAGGTCGACGTCGCGCAAAACCATCAATCTAAACAATAGACCCATACGTGAGCCTTCTGTGTTTGTTTTATGTGCTATAATTATTTTGCCAGTACATTCCCACCCTTCTGGCTGGGTGGAGCAGGGTATTTCAGGATAAGAGGTGTCACTTAGCAGCTGGCATGCCACAGTCTCAAAGAGACACGCTCACCAAGCCCTGCTCCTTGCTATTCCTATTCTGTCACATGCACACGTATTTTCACATTGACTCAAATGCACAATCGACTCACCTGAGCTGACCTGACTCAATATCCTTCCTTACTCCATTTATCCATATACTGTATCTGCAGTGCTGCTGAATGTGCTCTTGTGTATTGAAAAAAAAAAATGTCAACAAACTAAACGCAGGAGTTGTTGGACAATATAACCAGGCTTTGCTTGCGTTGGAGATGCTCAATTTCACGCGAAAGTAGAGATTTTAATATTTCTAATCTGGTCAAATGCAGAGAACAAGGGCCAAAAGAGCTCGCAATTTAAAGCCGCAAGTTTTTAAATGGTATTTTTTGTTTATTAGACAAATAGTAAGTTCCACACAGTCAAGCGCGACAGGAAAGATGGGTGACAGAAAAGAGATTACGATGATGTCATAGTAGGTCCCTGCAGGCGTAGGGATTCGGTGTTTTGCTGAAGGACACTACAGCAGGACTTGGACTTGGGTCCTCCAGTTGAAGGGCTCCCTACTAGCTACGGAACCCTGCTTCCCTAAACAATAACCCCACCCAACCAGAAGTTGAATTACACGCAACACAGGTTGTGACTCAAGTTGCGAGGTTGTTATTCAGATTCGAATGCATGACACAAGTACCTGTTGTGTGATTCATAAGTGCACTGATCAGCCGGGGCGACTATGCTCAGACCGGCCAGATGTCTTGTCCAACACAGCCGAGCTTTTACGAGTTCAGGGGACGTTAAACGTTTAGACGGAGACTTCTCTTGCTAGCAGTGAACTGCTCTAATTCTCTCAAGAAGAGCACTGCTTTGTTGGGCAGATGCAAGGTGGGAATCTGGTCTGGACATGCTGTAAAGCCCTTTTTAAATCCTTTTAAAATATATTTCAGTTACACAATCGTCCTCGTGAACAAAATTAAAATGATCACCATATGAACCTCAGGGTTTCTCACACACACACACACACAAACGCAAACACACTTTTATTTTACTTACTTACTTTTATTTATTTTTATTTATTTAGTATATTGATGCAGTATGGTGTTTACATGAAACTAACCTGAACACATTCAGTTTCATTTTTGTGAAACATTGCCTGTCTCGTATATATGACATATATATAACACACAAACTTGACCTGAACTTGTACATGAATATTTGCCTTGCAGGGTTGAGCGCTCAACTGATCAGGTGATGAAGCCAGTGAACACAGACGCCCTCTCCAAGTGGGTGGGGCACATTCCGTCTGATGTCATAAATGACATGGCTGAAATCGCCCCCATGTTGGCTCGACTGGGCTATGATCCCCAAGCCAACCCGCCAGACTACACAAGACCAGAGCCCATTGTTTCTCTGCTCAACTTGTCACAGGTGAGAGTTGAGAGAGAGAGAGAGAGAGAAAGAGAGAGAGAGAGAGAGAGAGAGGCAACTCCTCTGCAGGTTATTACTTATTACTGTAGACTATGCAGCCTTAGCTTGACTGGTCAAGTATAGATAAATAACACAAAATATTACAGAATAAACATACAATATGGTTTCACTGGCTAAGGTGACTAGATAAAAGAAGTCGCACAGTGCCGATCCTTCTCAGTGGCATATAATTCTGAATCTCACACACACACACCCCTCTCTCTCTCTCTCTCTCTCTCTCTCTCTCTCTCTCTCTCTCTCTCTCTTCTGCGGTCAGTTGCAAATCAAGTTGTTTTTTTTTATTTTTGCTATGCTTCCAAATGAGAGGAAATTCTTCTCTGAGAGCCAGTTGATAAATAGACGAAAGTGCGCTCGCTGTTTATTAGGGCCGGGCGATAAAACGATCTCGATAATTTTCACAATAAAATCTTCCACGATAACAATGATAAATGTATGAGATTTATTTTCGATACAGTTATTTTTGAGTCCGTTTTCCTCTACCTACAAAACACTACACAGACACCACACACTACAGAAACAAACGCAAACACACCGCGTCTACAGGGAATGGAGTCTTCAAAGCAGATGCCTTCAAACAGCACATTTTCCAGACGACCACACCGCAGAGATAATCGCCCAGGGGCTTGTGGAAGCACTCCCGTCATGGGGACTCAGCGAGGACCGCAGCGAACACTGGCGTTATTTAATCTTTCCCCTAATGACATTGTATGTAGTTAGTAAGTGTCAACCAACTTGTTAATTGGCAGCATTCATCAGCTGTAACGGCAGATGCCCAAGATTAGATTACAGAAGACATTGGAAATCATTGTGTTTTCCGAAAAGCACCAAAAACGTGTTACACAAAGTCCATGATCGTCGTAATCCATCACAATAAAACAGCTGCGTATTGGATCACTATCAAAACGAGTTGGAAAGTAATGATAAATGTTGATTATGTTGAGTTTGCACTTCCTGTTTGGTTCTGACTCACTACTGCCACCTGAAGTACAGAGGAAATATAACACTCTACCGATTATAACGTTACTTTGTCAATAAAAGCAATATACAGCTTATACATATAAACGTTAACTATTTGTCTGTCTGGTTTTAATGATTTTCTGGACAGAATGGGACCCAGTGGGACTCTGTATCTAAGGCGATGAGCAGCTGAATGGTCATTTTAGACTAAAATAAGTAAAACATTAATTAGCACCAAAAACCATTTCATGTCATCATCTGTTGTACTTCTGCCGTTTGTCACCTGCTCGTTCTGATAATAAATAATCGTATATTATAAACCATAATTAACCTTCTGGTTTCTTTAGGGTTCTCTCCTGAGGAGAATACTATTAAAACTGTAAAATGAGCATTATTATTTTATTTTATTTTATTTTTATTTAACCTTTATTTAACCAGGTTAGTCTCATTGAGATTTAACATCTCTTTTGCAAGAGAGACCTGGCCAAGAGAAACAGCAGTTACAACACAGAATGTACATTGAACAACCTTGTTTTAAAAAGAGCAGCATCAAGATTCCAAACAGTCAAACCTATGGGTCAAGAACACTATTATTATTATTATTATTAAATATATATTGTGATAATTGTCGACATCGATCAATATAAAAAAACATATTGCGATACGTATCGTTGATGATATTTTGCCGCCACATTTGGATGCCAATGAAAAGCACAACTGTAACTGTATTATTGTGGATTAGTGATGAATCACCAACATGCATGAACGCACACACCACTGAGGAGTTTCTACTTCAGCAAACAAGCAAAATTATATATTATTGTATCTGTATCTTGTATCTGTTGCCCGTTACCCTCCCATATGTTATTGTCATCTCTGTCTGTTGTTGGTTTCCTTTTCCTTTTCTATTTGTCAGCGACTTTGGGTCCTTGAAAAGGACAAAATAAATCTATTATTATTATTATTAAAATGTTCAGTGTTGGTCATCTATAGGGTGCGTTGTCTCCACACAGCGCCTGAGCGTGGAACCTTCCCTTTAGCAACATGCAACTAAACACACTGACTTAATGCTGGGTCTTGCACACCTTTTATTTAGGACCACAACAGCGGTGTATCCATTTCAAATCAAAAGCCCTCTAGCGACAAGGCTTTCGGCCACAATTTCGCACGTTGACCGCCCACGGTCTGGCCGTACACATGACTCTGTTTCTGTGTGTCTCTCAGGAGTAAAGACAAGATCAAGATGAACGTATGGAACACCATCAACTTGGAGCGCTCCAACCGCAAAGGAGAAATCATGGTTAATGGGAAGGATCCTGTTCGAGGAGAGTCACCGGTGAGAGAGGGAGTTAGACCCTGCTTATCCTTACCTAGCTGTTAGCATGCGAGGCTAATGCGCCTGTGCTATGCTTAGGCTGTGTTATTCTTAGCATAGCTTACGCTGTATATATTGTATTTGGGGTTTTTTGTGCTCTCATCACTGCTTTGCTACAACCTCTGAGCCTGAGAAGCATTATACCCTCAACTTATCCCATAGGGTAGAGTTGAATCAGCAAACTTTTCCCCTTTTGCTGAGGTTGCCCGTCCCTCTGCACTGCATGCGGTTCTGCTAGCATGCTTTGTGGGAAGTTGTCTCCTCCTTCAAGCCTGGTAGGAGAGCTTCAAACACAGAGGGCCAGTTTGACAAGCTGTCTCCATTTTGGAAGTGTGGTAATTCCACTTTTTTTTAATTAAGTTTTTTATCCTTAGCCTGTGTTTACTGACATACCGGAGATAAACCTTTGTGTTACGTACAGAAAGCAAAAACTGTTTTTACTGTTGTTATACGGTCAATTTTATAGATCAACTGTATACCAAGTCAGTCTTGCTATAGTGTTTGAAGGGTTTCTAGGGAGGGAGAGAGAGGCAGATGAAAGACATGGAGAGAGAGAGGAGACATCTCCTCAGTCCTGTGTCTAGACCAATAAACCAGGTACACGCTTCCAAATGAAGGAGATCTAATAGTTTGATAAGCCCGTAAGTCATCCAATTATATTAAGCAGTGTAATTTGTGATTATGAACATGCACTCTGTCAACTCCATCATCCTCCAAGACACGACTCTCTCTCTCCCATTTCTTCTCCTCTGCTCTATTTTTTTTTTCGGCGCTCCCTCCCATCCTCCACATGGTAATTGTGTTTCACTCCAGCAACAGAGGCAGAAAATCTTATTAAAAGAGGAGAGGAAGCGGAGGGGCGGAGGATGAGCTGAGACTAGTTATGGAGCTCATTGCAGAGACCCCATCCGGTCCACTGTAGCTCGCAGCTAATTCTCTCCTGACTTCTGCGTTCGCACCGAGGAGGGAGTTCCGCTTTCAGTTAGAGAAGCCTGTACTTTAAATCAAAGGTGGTCACAGACAGGCAGGTATATATAATATATATACTGCTGTGTGTTATCATATCAAAGCCTGTCCTGGAAAACTGCCTTCACAATGAGGTACATCCCCACCAAGCCCAGTAGGTTCGGCTACAATAACATCCAGTCTCACAGGATGACAGTAAGTTGGTAAATGATGTCAGGTGAAGTCGCACAAGTCGCAGACACTGTCTCAACGCTCATACACTTTCTCTTTCATCTTTTTTGAATGGTGCTGTCGGCTTCGTAGGTTCGCCTTGACTCTGTGAGCGTACGCAGCTTCCTGCTCGTGTGTGTGCGTGTGTGTGTGTGCGACAGTACTATGTGCATGCCTGATTAAGTCAGTTGCTTTGCTTTACTTTTCTTAAAGTGTGACTCTGCAACATCACAACCTTGGTTATGCATAATTCCCATACAGGTGTGTGTGTGTGTGTGTGTGTGTGTGTGTGTGTGTGTGTTTCACAGGCTTGCCTACAGCTGCATGTCTCTCTGTACACAGACACTTACTAGTTTTCCCCTAATAACCTCTCTTCCTCCCTATGTTTTTCTCCCTCCTCTATGATGTGCTGTCTGGAATTAAGAAATCACGCAAGGTAAAAAGACAAGTCCCAGTCACTCCTCCGATGTTTCATTTGAGTCCTTCACACCTCCTCTCACCCCCATTTCTCCATGCGACAAACGGCACACACACAAAATAAGGTCCTTCTGCAGAGATGCGGGCAGAGACGGCCGCTCTGTAGAAAGTACAAGTTTTGTCATTTCATACGCCTGCGTGCACAGCGCTGACGTACGCGCGGCGTCGAAGAACACGGTTTGGCTTTCACCTCGGTCCATCTGCTGCGTGGGCGGGCGAGGGAGGGGAAGGAGAGAGGGAGGCAGGCTTCTCTCTGACGGCCATTGTTTCTGGTAACAAAGAAGTGTCTTCATTAGCCGGCCGTGGGTGAGGATATCACAACGCGTGGCCGTCGAAAAAGCCAGAGCGGGAGAGGGAGGGGAAGGAAAAAGCGGGGTGGGAATGTAGAAGACGTTGAGGTGCCAAGCCAAGCCGTGCTGTTCTTTTGTCACCTGCACTCACTTTTTTGCAAACGGGAACAAACTCTCCATAATATCATAAAGTCACTCACTCTATCACCCACTCACTCGCCCATAACAACAGACAAAACCCGAGCAACATCTCATGAAACCAACCGGCCTCTGAAGCATGTCTCAGAGTCTACATCATCACTAGTTCCAGGTACAGAAACACATGATGCACCATTCCATCCCATGAAAGGTCACCTTAGAAGAATAGATTTACATTTACATAGGTTGTGAATGTTCCAATTCTCGAGGCAATACTGCAAAGGAACAATATCTCAAATCACATCGCAAAGGAACAAGTTAAATCAGCATCTCGGTGTCATGCAGTCTTCACCTGAAGCACAGCTGAGCTTTGCAGACCAGTAACACCTAGACCAGGGCTCAGGGTAGCCCGCTGTGCCAGGCGGCTGGTGAGGCAACAACCACAGCTGGGTCCAGTGACCTTGACGGGGTCCCTGACCCCGTATCTCCTGGAAGCTGCTCAAGGTGCAGCCACGCAGCCCCGGACGTTAGCCGAGCACCTCTGCTTCTACACTCCAAATCCCATCCTAAATAAAAGCCAACCCTTTGCCAACTTCCCCACACAAAGGGTGTTTACTTGGCCCCTTCCATCATTTTTCCAGCAATTAACTGCACTTTACCCCTCTGGCAATTACTGCCCTACATAAAATGAAGATCATTAATTCCTTCCTCCTGAAGTGGGCTGGCTCTTGCCTGCAAGAAGGGAACTGTGGTACCTTGCTAACGCGAGGCACATATCCTACAGGTTTGGTGGATAGAACTGCATTTCATGGCCATTCGCTGCGCAAATGAATTGCAATTAATGTGTCTCCACACTCAACTGTTTGAAAGGTCGCTGCTATAATCAGCCATTCATTAAAGACGTCTGTAAAGAAGAACCATCCATATCTCAGCTCCAGCCCGCTCCTGATTTCCCTTTGTAGTCCCTTTTTGTGTGCCTCTCAGAGATAGACGATAATTGACCAGTCTCTCAGAGAGACATAGAAATCAATTATGTTTTTGTAATATATCAAGTATATTGATGTGGAAGGGGAGGAAGGGCAGTTAAACTGGCTGCCAGCGACAATGTGGATAAATTCTTTTTTTATGGGAGAGTCTATTTGACTGTGACATCACCGCAAATGCTGTGTATTAATCTCACTCCTTGTGTCCTGACTTAAAGGATACAGCTTATTCTGGGCTCCCTGGACACAGATGACTTGACTCTGAAATGAATCCTTACACCATTCTGTTTTTTAATAGAAAATCTGTGAAAGAAATTGTGATCATGGGTTGGGTTGCATTGGCCAGCTGCAGCATTTTAAAGTGGCAATCTCCAAGAGCTCGGAAGATTTTCATTTAAATAAATAAATAAATGTCCGTTAAGTTACTGTCTATCGCCGAATGAGGTAACACAGTGGTGATTGAGCCTACGGTCCACTGATGAAAGCTCTTGATTCAGTATTATGAGTATTAAGAAGCGAGTGTCTGTGGTGACTTCCCCACCATGCATTTAAATTAGTGTTAGTGACACGTTTTCCCTTTGAAGTGAGGTCCAATTACACACCTGCAGTTACCGCTTTTCGCCACAGGTGCCGCCAAAGACAACGAAACAGAGATCTTCGAGATCGCCACTTTTAACGAAATGCGAGGCAAGAGTGCTCTCATCAGGTGTGCACATTCTCTAGCTTACCTTTTGAAAACGGTTTGTGCCTTGTCTCACCAGAACCAGCACACAGCCCTCAACCTGAAAGAGTCGCTTTACGTCGGCGGAGCTCCTGATTTCAGCCGCCTAGCACGGGCCGCCGCACCCAAGGACGGCTTCAAGGGAACCATCCAGAAGGTACATGTCTACTAAGCCTCCGTGTCTCGCAGGGACCAGGCATCATTAACCTAGCTTGTGGTTTCAGATATCTCCATTAGATGTAATCTAGTTATATTACTTAAATGACTTATGGCCATTTCAGTACACTCAAACCACAGCAGCAAAACGTTAAGTGGTTAAGTGCAACTGCTCTACTACAGACCACCGTCTTACTGAGTTTGTATGGCAGGTTCACACTGTGGTGATTCAGTGGCTCTGCTCATTTGGATTAAACTGTGCTAATAATAGATGCACATTCTGATGTCCTTCCATTTTCCAATTCTCAGATCTTTCCCTGACAGACTTCCAGTTTTTTTCTCTACTTTTCAGCAAAAGCTCATCTTTGAGTGCCAAAAATAACCCGCTGCAACAAAGGCAGGATGTTACTGTTATTAATTCTCCATTGCAAAACTTTCCCTTGACAGCTCCAAGCAAATTGAAGTGTAATTGTGAAGTTTGTTTGACTTGGACCCGCAGGGAATAAAACTGTTAGGAGGAACTCATTATGAATCCTCAGTTTGATGCGCTGGTTGACATGTATGTTGTCTGGACGTGTAACTTCTGAGACGCTTGCATGTTCAAAGTGTTGAAGGCATGTTTATATGGAAAACATATAAGACTTATACTTATAAAGTATGATAAAGACTTATCATTTTAAACAGGTGTCTGTCCTCTTGAGGGAGTCTTGTAATTTGGTTTAATGATCATGTTGGAAAAAACAGCCTGTAGACTTGGTGGGTTCCTTTAAGAAACACTCAATAAGAGCTTAAAAGGAGAACTGTAGCCTACCTCGTTTTCTGACACTAGACGCCTCTACCTGAGCTTCAATCCCGTTCGGACGCGATCCAAAACAGAGCTGTGTTTTATCTCCAGATCACCCTGATGGGCACGCCCATCCTCAGGCAGGAGAACGCTCTGCACTCCAGCGACGTGGCCATGTTCCAGGGCCACTACTGCTCCCAGGAGCCCTGCCTCAACGGAGGCCGCTGCAACCCCCAGCTGGACACCTACGAGTGCATCTGTCTCAGCGGCTTCTCGGGCGGACGCTGTCAGAATGGTGAGCCTCTACGGTCCGAGCCCAGGTTCTGAAAGACCCGGTTGGACTACGGTCATCTTGGTCCTGTTGAAAGTCTCGAGTGTGCTAAGCTAGTAGCGAGATACCATACCTTGTAGTCCTCGGCCTCATCACATGTATGGCCTGGAAATTACATTTCTGGATCTGTAAGTGTTTGGTAAACATGTTAACTCACTCACCAACGCCTGCATGAACTCACCCTGTGGGTTCATGTTCATTTATCTGGGATGCAATGAATCACAGTTGTTCTACAAAGTCTCATTCTTCCATGCATCCTATCAATCCAAGGGATCAACACCACTTTATTTCCAAATAAATCTTCATGTTGTTTTGTTTGTCATATGGACAGTGTGGACTTAAAGGTCCTGCACAGTCAGCTCCGTGTTTCCAGTCTATTTTGGTTCTATTAGGAGGTTTTGGGGTTAAATAGTATCAGTGAAGAATGAAGGTGAAGGTGAGGTGTGAAGGTGAACATGCCGGCCTATCTCCTGCTGTGAGGGATCAGATGAACTATGTAATGTCATCTGCCATAAGCACGTCCACCGGTATCTTTCCAGCTCCCTGCTCTCTGACGCCGACCAAAATGAAAACAAACCTCGCAGCTTGGTGTGCTGAATGGCAGCACTGTGGATAAACTGTGACGGGGACTGAGGACCCTGGACGGGTCGAGCAGCTTGGTGGTCAGAGACCGTCACGCTGGTGCAGTAGATCACACATTGGACTACAATGAGGCGATCGCAACTTTTTAAATGTAATTCTGTGTGGAAATTAAGCGAGTGTTCGCTTCATACCAGCGTGGATAATGTTTTGGATGTTTAACAACACCGTTGCATCAGAATTGGATTTGGAAAGGCGTAAGTTGCCGTAACGGTGTTTCCTGGTACCCTAGCAGTTGCAGAAAATATTGGCTGCTGTTTGACTAGAGATACAAAGTAAAACCCAATCTCAAGTCAGCAGGGCTACATGGACGATTACTGTCAGGTTCCTGGGTGCCAACAAGTACCACCGCTGTTTAGTCAGTGACAGTGGTCGGATGCACCAGTAGGGTACAGTTTAACCACACGTTGTTGTGACTGGGAGGATGTGGTCAGACTGGGAGGATGTGGTCAGACTGGGTGGATGTGGTCAGACTGGGTGGATGTGGTCAGACTGGGAGGATGTGGTCAGACTGGGAGGATGTGGTCAGACTGGGTGGATGTGGTCAGACTGGGTGGATGTGGTCAGACTGGGTGGATGTGGTCAGACTGGGTGGATGTGGTCAGACTGGGTGGATGTGGTCAGACTGGGAGGATGTGGTCAGACTGGGTGGATGTGGTCAGTGTAGTAATATCTTGGGCGTTGCTTTGGTTCTTTCTTTGGGTGTAGGAGTTGGAAATTGAATGACCTTTAATAGACATTGGTTTTAATGTGCTGTATATTGGATTTGAAATGGAACCGCCAGTTATGAAAGAGATTAAATG
>OMKK01077322.1:0-10427 GCA_900302305.1 Polymixia japonica
CTCTGGCGTCCATCAGGTGGTCTGGCAGCAGGGACCTCTTGCTGGAATAGAGTGAGGATCCCTTGTGGAGTTGTGACAAGCTGAAGTAGGAAGCAGCATTTTGGCTGGGTCGGCGCTGGGACATGGGCGAGCTCCCGCTGCCTTGGGACGCCATCGAGTAGCTGCGTGACTTGGGCGGGGGATTGCTCTGCACAAAAGTAGAGCGGCATTTTAGTTAAAGATGCGATTTTTTTGTATATATTTTGGCCGAGGGATGTTGAAATAGCGCTATTCGGCAGCAGTGGGTCCCCGCCGCGTGCTTGTTGCAGTCAGTGCATCAGTGTGTGTGTAGTCAACGGACTGACATGGGCCCGCCCTGCAACCCTAATGCTCCAATGAACATTCAGGTGAAGGCTGTCAATCAAGTCACGGGCACGTGGGACAGCTCGGGGAAAATGGCGAAATGCAGAATGAGATAAAACTGGGATTCGATTCGTAAATTATACAACTATGCAAGAACTATACTTTTACCATCCGTGGACCAAAATGAGAGGTTTATAAAATACTGACATATTCGCCAAGATCCCGTCCAGCCTCTTTAAAAATCAAATGTATTCTCTCTAGGTGCAATGAAATTCTCAGGCTTTGTAGGTGCACAGGTCAAGTTTATACATTTTATGGCGTAGAACACTCATAAGCCATCCAAAAATTAATATATATGAATCCGCATGAGTTTCACAACCTGGGCATCGGGTTGTGGACTGACAGTATCTAGATCAATATGACGATCAATGGTAGTAATGGCTGCATTTGGGCAGGCCAAAACCTGATATGGCTTTACAGAAACATGAATATTTCAACGCTCGATAAGAGTTTGAACTGCTGCCGGCTGAAGCGAGGAGCTCCTTTTGGCTCATGAGGAAGGAAGGCAGGAAACTGGAGACCACGAGACTCACTTCTGCTCTGTTGCCAAAAATCACATTTGAAGCGCTACGCAGGGGTGTGATTACCACACTCGGTCCAATTCTTCATAGCGATCGCAACTGGGAGCTGGGCCTTGCATCCAGCTGCATTACTAAAACACCCTTAATCATAGTAAGAAGCACCCTAAACTGCTTTCATACCGACTGAAAAGTGGTATCACGATATTTTTGGAGCCAGTGGCGATATTCGTTACGAGGCGATATTTTACATCTTTTCCATGCTACATATCCACGTAATGTCTTGTGTAGATGTTTGGAACGACACACCACACATGAGCTACAAGTGGGCGGAGTCGTGACACGCAGGGGACTGGAGCAGAGCAGAGAAATGGAGAGGATGTTTAGTGTGGGGTTTTTAAGAGCGACGGTGTTGTCGATATTATATAAAAAAAGAACAAAAACACGTAGGCGAAATGATCACGATATCCACGTGTTTAATATCATCAGTGAAATGTATCGCGATATATCAGAAACCTCGATATATTGCCCAGCCTTAAGTGTACATATTATACATAAGAATAAAAATCGGGTAGAATCACTAACTAGCTTCCTGGTTACTGCAGGAGTCGCTGTAACAGCCAACACACTAGCCTATGTTTAGAATGGGTGTTTGGCAAGGTCTGCCAAGGGTACGGCACAATGTCAACACCCCTTTTTTCCATGAAAATACCGAGACTGTAATCACAGCCTCCCTGCCAGCAGCCGTTGAAAGTGAGCCAGCACCAAATGTCTGATTAACCAACCGGGACATTTCTATAATCGACCATAACACACCAAACTGCGCACAAAAACATAACGGGAAACCGTCGGTTTTTTGTGTAAAACACAGAAGAATAGGAGTACTTCCGCGGATCGACCGCAGATCAAAACGGGACGATTTTCAGTCTCGATGTGAACATCACGTTCGCTCCGGTTCCCGAAAGAAGACATTCTCCTTCCGCCTTGTCCAAGGTAACGAGCGAGGGCAGCTTAGGTAAACAAGATCCTCGCGTACATTTTAAAGGCGCGCCTCTGCGGTTGAGCGTGTGCGTGCCGAGGGCATCCTCTTACCTTGCCCATGGCTTCGGTGTGGTGCTGCGTGCAGATCTGCAGTCTGCTCACCCAGTGCTGCCTCTCTTTGGCGTCAGTAGCTGAGAGACAGACAGAAAAAAACCAAACAAAACCTCATTATAGCAGACGGGCAGATCTTTCTCTGCATTGATTTTCTGCTACTCCATCCCTGGCAGAAGATAATGGGAAGCAACCAGATCAATATGGCCTTGATGGATGATGATGATGATGATGATGATGGCAGCTTGGAGGGAACAGTAAAAAAAGGAGCAGACCAGGACAGACTATGTATGATGACCAGCGTGATTGGCCAAAGGTGAATGGCGAGCTCATCGCTGAGTGAACCAGTGAGCATGACACGCTCTGCAGCCCGCGCGATGGAACAGGAATCACATGTTCACATCTGGGATGAAAGTCCAGAGAAAAACTGGGTGGGGGAAGCGAATGAATAACATTCTCCCCTCCCTCGATGCCCCACTGCCGGAGTGTCCTTGAGCAAGGTGCTTAACCAGCTCAGTTGACCAACAGTAGGGGTCCCACACCTTACTGAACATCACATTTAAGGACTTTTTAATTACTTTCAAGACCTAATTCCCTCAAATTCAAGGACTCAATACAACCTGTTTTGAGGCATGAATTAGGGTTTACCACCATGTAAACACTATAGAATTAAGTAGAAAACCTTAAACGTAGACGACATTGTCGTTTTTTAGCACCTACTGGTCAGTAATGTTAGATATGGCTGCTCTGACATCCAGATCAAACTATGACATTGAACCATGCAGGTTTCAAGCACTTAACGATAAATTTTTCAAATTCACAAACTTAAGGATTGCTAAGGGTACGGCACAATGTCACCACTTTTAAGATTTTTGAAGCAGAAATACAAAAGATATAGCTTTTTTGAGTGTCATATCTGTTAAGCTTGTGTTAACCACAGACTTATTTCATGGATCTAAGCAAAAACCCAGTGGGAAACATCCATTAGAGTTTTGGTGAAGGAACCCATGGTTAACACACTTCCAAGTCTTTATGTGAGTAGAGAGTGGAACTGATAACAATCAGCAAAATCTATAAGTGGAATGGAATAGTTCCTGTTCATTCACCTTAAGATACAGATACACATGCCAAAACACTGATCAGCACTTAAATAGGCTTATTTACTTTACTGAGCTTTACTCGTGAGCTTTACTTCACGTTTCTAGTCCGTCCCAGCCCACTGTGTGTGTGTGTGTGTGTTAATTTGTGCATCACAACAGGTACCCACCCCTGAGCTTGTACTGCTCTCCGCTGATGGCGTTGACCGTGAAGGTGTGGGAGTCCTCGTCGCTGGGGGAGATGACGGCCCCCGCCAGAGGGAGCGTCCCGCGGGGCTTCTGGGGCCGAGACTGCTCGTTGACGAAATACTCCAGCAGGCCCGCCTCGTTGTTCAGGACAAAAAATCTGAGGGTCAGAATGACAGGAGAGGCTATTCTACAGAGTGGCCAATTAACACCAGCCACCAGGTAAACAGTGGTACATTTTGGCTGCACTTTTTATGTTGTCTATTTGACATTGAAAGTGGTAGCTGAATTTTGGGACATACAACGTGGCCAGCAGACAAAAAAGAGCTAATATTCTTAATCCTGCTAACAGAATTATAGTCTTGATGGGGGCATCTTACATTTTTAGGATGATAACATATCAGCAAAAAGTGACATACGAGGCACTTTTGGGGATTGAAAAAGTAAGATTTCAGGCCTGCTAATTTACACATACTCCCGATGGGGCCACGTGATATTGTGCAATAACATTTGGACAGGCACCTAGCTTCAACCCAGGTGCGGCTACTCACCTATATTGCCATCCTGTGACTAGGTTGGTGTATTTCATTAAGTAGCCATCGATATTCTCCATGTGGTCACTGGTTTAACAAGTGATCAAGCAAAGAGGTCAACAGAGAACAGAATGTTAATGCGCACACACCCATGAACACACAAACATAATGCAATCAAAGCATGCCACTCTTGTGTGTGGTTGAATGCTTATTTGTTTAGTTACTTATTCTTGTTTAGCACCACAATTTATGCAGTAATCTATTGGAGTATTTTATTTAAATAATAATTGTATTGAACGTGGGTAGGTCAGGAGGGGTGTCCTGTGATCTACAAATTGTCTTCATTAAATGTGTTATATAATATAGTGAATGATTTACCCAAAGAGGAGAAAGGTTGACAAAGAGTTCATTATAGAAACCATGATAGAAATCCTTCCTTAATATCTATCTAACTAATGAATAAATGTCGCAAATAAGCCACCTAAACTATAGGACACATGTCCACACAATTTGTATATTTAAAAGATCCCCATTAGCTAATGCCATGGCAATCGGGTAGTCTCCCTTGGGTCCACTACACATACCATACATTACATGTACACTACATTGCATTGATATTGACATTAAAGGCCAGATTATAGATTACTTAAAATCAATATAAATTGAGAAAAAGCATAAGAAAACATAAAGTAAAACGCTGTCAGTAACCACTTTTAGTGCATGGTGCTGGTACATGTCCTGTTGGTTAAGCTAGCAACACAGCCACCTCCATGTTCACTGAGCCAGTAAACTAACCAGCCGACACCTACCTGTACTGCCAGCCTTTGGCACTCGTCCTGCCAGAACTTGGGGTCCTGCTCTGGGGATAGACGTCCAGCTTCCCTTCGCTGTCCGTGATTCGTATAGCCGTGGTTTCCCCTTGCATAGTCATGGCATGGACTCAGCTAGCCTGATGCTAGCTGGCAACAAACCTTTTAGTTTTATTATTTTATTTTACTTTTTTTGTTTTGTTTTATTGATTTTTTCTGGTTGATTTGTTTTTATTTTTTATGTATTATTATGCATTTATTTTTTTAGTTGGTAACAAAACCTACCTGTGAAGCTAACCGTCACCTCAGCTATGTTAGCTAGCGTCAACCTCTGTACTGAACTGATCTGATTATCTGGACGCGTCTCGCCGAGTTACAGCCGCTTCTGTCGGTTCATCTCTTGTTTTATCGACGAGCAGCCCACTTGACACGGGGGTTGAACTGTTAACTAGCTCCCTACTCGATGACAAACCATTATTTATCCCCCGGACACTGTGGCTGGTTAGCCTGTTAGCCTGTTAGCTAGCTTAGTATTTACAGCTTCGCTAGAAAAACAGTCACGTGCTCAGAAACAATACAGGCGATCCGAGAGGATGCGAGAGAACCCGCTTCCGCCTACTTCCGCCTTCTCTTAAAATCCCGCAGACTAGACCGCTTCTTTGTTGACTGAGAGTCAATGAGAGTGTCTCACATTCGCTCCAATGTCCTTTTTCTGCGTTACGTTTATTTCATTTAGCCAGTGTGATGTTTAAGGTATTAGCAAGGTACTGATAGCGGCATGAGACCTAGAAACACATTTGAAACTGCTGTGTGCTATACTCCCTGTTATTGTTTTGTTAAAATAACATAAAAGACTATGTGGCATGAGAAGGTTCGGTGAAATGGAATCTTCACAACACATATCTGCCCTGAAGTGGCCAGTTTGTTGATATTCCCTCTTTTCTAAACCATGTTTATAATCCCTGTCCCATCTTTAAAGCCCTCCCAGGAATCTGGGCGAGGTTTATTGATGTCTTTGATGTACATGGGAGCAGAGCGACGCAGAGGTGATAGAGAGGTGCTGCAGGGGAGGATAAAAAGTCCAGTTTCTTTTGAACTGAAAACGTTTGTTGTAATTCCCCATTCACTATCAGTAGTCAGTGTATCACATATAGCAGCTTTAAATTAGTTAGAACACTTATTTAGCAGATGATCCTTTTCTCGTGTGTAGTATGGTGCTGTACTGTGTCAGTAATTAATTTTCATGAGATTCTTGCATAAATTAGCTACTGTACATATTATGTATGGCAAACCTGCTAAATGACTAACATCGATATTCATCAACATTTTCATTTTGGACAGTTGTATGCACACTCCACTGTTTTTGGACCATGGTTTCCAGAGAAGGTGGATGGCGTGTGAGCCATCTTGATATTTTAAAGTCTAACATCTTTGAAAATACTTCCGCGTTGTCAAAGGGTGGGCGTGTACGTTCTTCAATCAAGTGACAGAATGACTAACGCTGAATTCCACATTTTAATGCATTAAAGCATTGATGCACCCACGTGTGTGGTTTATCTCCTTTTGCGTACACACAGTATTCGTGCGGCTGCATGTTAACTTAATTCTAAGCATGGGTAATAAGACCTGTTTGCGTGTTAGTAAGGAGGGATAACCTATCCCTTGCAACTGTGGTTAGAAAGTGACATGTTGGATCTTGCATGTCCCACATTTTGCAGTGGTAAATGCGTGTAGGCGTGGAGAGGGGAGGGAAGTGGGTGTATTCACAATTTCTTGGGCGTATGAGGAAGATATTATGGTCGAGGACAAAAAAGAGGCTACTCTTCAACTGAGCCTTTAGTAGAATTTGCTACCTCCACCATGCCTGGGAAGAAAGTTTGCATCGTCGGATCTGGAAACTGGTAACTTTTCAATTTAGCTCTCTGGAGATGCATTATTCAAATATAGTTATTTTGGTCTAGAAAATAAAAACCTTGGAAGTTTATGCAATCACCGGTGTGCGCTTCAAAATCTGTCTAGCCATAATATATCACGATAAAGTATAGTTTACAGATTATGGATTATGAATTGTGTCTGTTTAGGCTTTCCCATACACCTTCTGTACCATATGTTGTGAACTGTTGCAAGGATGTAATTTCCCTTGATAATACCTGTTTTTGAAAATAATAGGCTTACCGTACTCATTCATTGAGAATTAATCGAACACTTCCATTTCTGCTAATATCAGTAACACGATCACTATAACCTATACACATTTCTGACAGCCCGATCAAGTACATACTGTATCACGATAAGGTTTAGGAGTATACACATAAAACAGGCGGATCCCACCCTGCCAGATCGCGGAACCCTATATTAGATTTTGTTTTCAAGTCTTTGTGAGAATAAATCTGACCAGAGGGCAGGTTCTCCACCTGGTTTTTAGGATTAAGTGTACACCAAAGATTGCTTTTCAGGCTGTTGGGGTTTGTGTCTAGGTTCACCAGGTCTTGATCTACAGTATGTATTATTTGTTCAACTTTTCCTCCCTCTGAAAAAAGGTCTTTTTGGGGTCCATGTAGTAAAGCATTTTAAGTCCTTCTTGGGTTGGGTAGAACCTTCTGTACCCACAAGAACATTTTTGTTTTGTTTTATGTAACCTTCTGACCTAATTTCTATTCCTTCCAGGGGCTCTGCAATTTCCAAAATTATTGGGCACAATGTCAAAGGATCCAACAGGTTCGACCCAATAGTAAACATGTGGGTTTATGAAGAAATGATCAATGACAGGAAACTAACAGAAATCATTAATACAGAACATGAAAATGTCAAGTACCTACCAGGTCACAAGCTGCCAAGAAATGTGGTAAGTGTCTAAATCTAAGGGAATTTTTGATAACCACATCACATTTTTATCATGACAGCGTCTGAGGTTGTATGTGGAGATTGTGCAACTGCCTTTACCACAGTCCTGAAACATGCTTGGATTGTATAGTGAGGAATTACAGTGATAAGAGGAATGAACCTTGACCCATACCTCTTCATCTGATCTGTGTACCAGACCTATTAAACTGGGCATATTATAAGAATATTGCCTCTGTTTTTCCACTGTGTTGTCTACTTACTGTACTCACGCTGTAACACTGTGTAGTTGCATCATCTGAACTACAGAACTAGAATACATTATTTATCCACAAGGTCTGTAATATGAAGTAAAAAGGAAACTAACTCATTATTGCGATTGTTATATAACTTGCAATATCATTTTTAAGGTCTAATCTGAGTTTCTAATCTTCTAGTATGATTTCCTGATCACGCATCTTAAAACTCATTCAGTAGTATATTGTGGGAATACATTTGCCAGCTATGTAAGTGTAACACTATGAGATTACACCGTCTCCTGTTGGATTTCCCAGAGATGATCAATCTCCTTGTATATTATATGGATCTACTATGTCTGGTGGTGAGTGAAGGACGTCTACCCGACTCTTCTCAATCTCACCTTCTCGTCATTATGTGTATTTTAAAAATGATTCCAAACTGCCCATATTGCAGTCTTCACAATATGAATATCACTATGATCACGATATCAATATGAATTTGATATATTCTTCAGCCCTACTTGCCACCTGCAACCAAAACGTACCGTGCTCCTGTTGGCGTTTGGTGTTACATTTCCTACTACATTCCTTGCTGGTAGACAATCAAACCCTAATATGCCGGTCATACAACCTTCTATTAATAACATCACGCTAACAGCTGTAGTTTATGGATGAACGTCGTTAACGTCAGTGTCTCACTAGGTGGCTGTCCCAGACGTCACCGAGGCGGTGAAGGGGGCGAGCATTCTCGTGTTCGTCATCCCCCACCAGTTCATCGGGAAACTCTGCGATCAGATGAAGCCTCACATTTCAGAGGGGACCCTTGGGATTTCACTCATCAAAGTAAGATGTTGTAAACTCATGTCATGTTGCTAAATAGGAGATTTTTTTTTTTATTCATGCAAGCCCATACTGCAATAAGAGGAAATCCTGTCACTTGACTTACTCTTGCTCTATAGCTTACCAAGGGTGTGGCATTGTGTGACCTTTGTTGAGCAATGTACTGTCGAACAAGCATCACATTGAAATCTAGCTGTAACTGTGTGATATACATCACCTTATTATGTAAGATCATTCACTTTGGTTTATCTTAATCTTTATCTTAATCTTTTATATGGAGCTGTCCAGTACAGTGATAGCCTTCTACTAGCCTGTTTCATGTATAAAGGTATGGTACAACACGTCATGCCTGTTGCCCAGGAACTCTTTTTCATTGCTCGTCATCCTCCAGGGGATCGATGAAGGTCCAGAGGGTTTGAAGCTTATCTCAGACATCATCAGAGAAAAACTGGAAATTGAGGTCAGCGTCCTGATGGGGGCCAACATCGCCAACGAGGTGGCAGACGAGAAGTTCTGTGAAACCACCATTGGTTAGATGCCATTTTTACTTCCATTGTACACAGTTAGTTTGTTATTTTGGCATTTAAAGGTGCTATCTGTAAAATATTAAGATATTACTGACCTCTAGCAGTGGTGAGGTGAAATACGCTGAGCACAGTGTTCCAGCTTGTGCAGGCTGAGGGGAGGAGCTACGTGTTGATGGACAGGCTGAGGGGAGGAGCTGTTTGACAGGCAAAACAAAGAAAGTAGAGAGAAACGGCGTCAGTGAGGCACAATCAAAACAGAGAGAGCTTTCAGACCATCACCATTATACTATATCTTACCATACAATGTGCTAATTTGACTTTTTAGTTGAGTTTCACATATTACAGATAGCACCTTTAACTAGGCAGAAACGTCCTCAATGATAATCAGTCACTGTAATCATTGTTTTATTGTTACTTGGATGCAGGCGATTTTAAAGGTTGATGAAATAGGAGGGGATAATAAAACCATATACTGTGTTACTACACTGCTTGTAGGGTATTTGGTTGTTTAAATAAACTGCTTTCAATACAGGGGCAAAGAATGAGGCCAGCGGGCTTATCTTCAAAGAGCTGCTTCAAACTCCCAACTTCCGCATCACAGTCGTCAAGGAGAGTGACACAGTCGAGCTGTGTGGAGCTCTCAAGGTAAAGTGATCCTCTGGGCATTAAACACAATGAGCAATTATAGTATTATAATGAGTATTATTTATTTATTTTCTTTCAATCACAATCTATTGTCTTTGCTTGTTTTATGTTTTACTATATATTTTTACTTGATACGTTCTAGTGTGGTGTGTGCTATTTTATTTGATTCTGTTTCTATTGTTATTGTTCTAAGAGACTGAACGGGATCTTGGCGAATATGTCAGTATTTTTTTTAAACTTCTCATTTTGGTCCTGGATGGTCAAAGTATAGTTCTTATATATACAGATCCTTTCCAAAACAATTAGAATATCATGGAAAAGTTCGTTTTTTTCCATGATTCCGTTCAAAACGTGAAACTTTCATAGATTATAGATTCATTACACACAAAGTGAAATATTTCTAGCCTATATTTGTTTCATTTTTCATAATTTTGGCTCACAGCTCCAGAAACCCCCCAAAACAGTATTTCAAGAAATTAGAATAGTGTGAAGAAAATCTCAGTTATTATAATCCTCAGTTATTTCAGTGTCACACTCTACTAATATAATTAACTCAAAACACCTGCAAGGTTTTCCTATGTCGTTAAGTTGTATCTCAGTTTGGTTCAGTATGGGGAAGACTGCAGACTTGACAATTGTCATTGACACCCTCCAGAAGATGGGTAAGCCACAAAAGGTCATCGCTAAGGAGGCTGGCT
>OMKK01077325.1:9216-24109 GCA_900302305.1 Polymixia japonica
CCCCCCGTATAAAAAGCCCTTAGACAAATTACAACAGCCAATATCAAAAATGCTTGCCAACATGCACTGTTAAACTGCAACCGCTGTTGTTCCCGCAGTTTGCCTTACCTTGGGAATCGGCAAAGGAAGGATTAGTCGCTGAGATGAAGGGACCGTGCGCATGAGCAGGGGGAGCTACAGGGAGAACTAATATGCAGCTTTAAACCTCCCAGGGCCTCATTACAACAGAGCCCATAGACAGACATAGTGTCTGACAGCTGGGGACTTTTCCTGCTTCTGTTGCTTTGGGATGTAACACAGTCCAGATTGGTCCCACACTGAGGGAATGTCGGGTGAATTGTGAGGGCACATTCAGCATACTGAACATGATATTAGTGCATAAATGTACCTGAGTTTAAAGGGCCCAAATCCCAGATTTTTCTTGCTATTATTTAGCATAATGAGCTGTGGCAAATTTCTCTTGAGCAGACTCACATGTGCTCTCCTGTCCCTAATTGACTGGTAATAAGCGTGTAATTAGTTCCTGATATACAGACCTTATATCTTGGGGATTTGAAGTGTTGTTCTACAGGAATTTAGGCGTGACAAATGAAGTAATTGTTTTTTTGTGTTTTGGGACATACCAAACCACTATGAACCTCCCCACTGATTTAACCTCTATTTTGAGGCTCTTCAACACAGATTGGAGAGTCACAGTCTACCATCATAGAATCTAGTTGCTGAATTGCCATTGACAATAATACTGCAACATAAGTTGTTTACAACAACAAACAATGATGACATAGGGATTAAGAAGGTTGTGTCTTTGTAGTGAATGTTGAATTAACAATGAATGTAAAATAAACTATTTTTGTTTTGTGCAATGACATTTTTATTCTTTTTGTAATCTTTGCAAAGTCTGTTTCTGCCCTTAAACAAAAACAACCCATGCAGAACCTCTATCCATTTGTTCTTAAACAATAAAAAAAGATAATTCAATTTTGCAGAGCCGCAATAAAGCAGGCATTATTAAATGCAGCCATTTTTTACAAATTAAACACAATGCCATTGTATCTTATTAATTTACTTTAGGGTTCAGATTATCATGAATAGATGCCTGAGCTCAGTGGAATCACTAAAAAGACTTAGTAATAATTATCTTTAACGTTGCCAATTGATTTGATTAGATTAAAAAATAAATTACAGCTACCAAGCAATCTGATGACAACAAACTCCGATCAGGATCCAATCAGCTGCTCAATGAGACTCAATTAGGGTTGGAGCAAAGGAGAAAATTGTCTTATACAATCAAAGTCAATCAAAGTTCTCTTGTTATAACCCTACTGAGTACAGTTGAAAAAGTTTAAACATGTTAACTCGCCAAGACTAGGATTCTATCTAGTTCTTTAAAGTGGCAATCTCTAAGATCTCCATTTCATTAAGCTTTGGCGCCACCTATGGCAACAAGCGGTAACTGCAGGTGTGTAATTGGACCTTACTCCCAAGGGAAAACGCATCACTAACGCTAATTTGAATACATGGAGTGGAAGTCGCCACAGACACCCGGTTCTTAATACTCATAATACTGCAAATGCAAGAGGTTGGTCCATAGGCTCAGTCACCATTGTGTTACCTCATTCGGCGATAGATAGTGACTTAACAGACATTTATTTAAATGAAAATCTTCTGAGATCTTCGAGGTCGCCACTTTAAGAAATAGTTCTAACAACTCCAAAGGCCAGGGTTAGACAATGTTAGAGAAGCAAGTTGATTACTGGAGCGTAGGTGGCTTGAATCCCTGGACTGGCTGTGAAAATCTAGGCCTGGAAAGTGTTTAAGTAACTTTCCTCAGGAAGCTCACATGTTGATGTGCGTCGCTGTATGAATCTGAAGTAGGACCGTGATGAAAAGCAGTACGCGTGCTCAGCAAAACACTTCACCGGATAAATAGTGAATTAAAATAAATCTTTCAGAGCGGTTTTAGGTCAATCATTTTGTAGTTTGTAGACACATCTTAGATGGGTCATCAGAAAAGAAAGTTTGACCAAATCTCAGCCTATGTATTTCTGAATATCGATGCTTAATGCGCAGTCCTTCTGTGACCCACCAATGCCAGTAGCTGCTAAGCCTTTTAGACGCATTGTCATTGTTATTCATGTTCATGAAGGTAGACTTCAATTTCTGCCACAGCTTCTCTCTGAAAAACTAAAACCAAACTTTGAGATTGATTTAAGCCAAAGGCAGTTGAATTTTACTTAAGAAGCTCAATTAAATTGATGGTGATGGATTTAAATCTGACATTTTGATTTTGTCCTCTCCATCAGTCCTGTCAGCTCACAGCAGGGTTTCCTTTGTATCAGTTTAATTAAAAAGAAACAGCAGGGATTTATTGGGAATGTCTTTATTTCAATAGTATCTGTTATCTGTCTGATTTGATAGTTCAACGTCAGGAAAGGTTGAGGACTTTACAAAAATCAACAGTGAGATTATTGTCATTCTAATGGAAGGTGCATTGTTTTTGAATTTCAGCCAAATGGTCACCTAAGATCCAGACACGCTCTCGTTGCTGAAAGGAAGAATACTTCTGACATCTGGGGATGTATTACAGAGTTGCCAGTGAACGGTACTTAAGAAAACACAATCTCCTATGAAAGGAAAACAAGTGAGAGGGGAGGAGATGGATCTTAGCGGCAAGTGCTGGGAAATACTCAATCACGCGTGACACTGTGTCCATCCCGCAGTAGTTCATTTGCTCTTCAGTCTCTTAGTAGCTCACCCTCTCAGCAAGGATGACCCATACAGTGGCGTGTTGACATTTACTCATAGAACCGAGGTTACCTATGTAACCATTTGTTTTGAAGCTAGTGCTGGGCCAGGGAGTGAGCTATACGTCAGTTTGAACTTTTCAAACACTTATGTGTGATGTATCATTTGTCTGATGTACTACTTTCCTTTAGACTCTATAGTGTTACTGCCAAAATCTAAATCAGAAAAAACCTTAGTTAGGAAATCTTGGGATGGCAATGGAGGATCCCCTTCCAGGATGCTCAGGTGTACAATAGGTGCAGCGTGGGCAATGTATAATCAAGTTACAAATGGCATGGTAACAAATGTACAATTGGACCAACGAGGCAGTAGTAAAAGACTAAGGAAGTGAGAGTGAGTCTCCAGGACGTCAGCGCCGCCAAGCCAGTACAGTCCCACTCATCTCTCCCGCAATCATCACGACAGCCACAGCACACCGTCTTAAGGAGGAAGAGAAGGAAACCCACTCATAGGCACAGTGGAGACATTCATTCATCCAAGCACAGAAGGAGACATATGTGGGACAAATGGAAGGGATCAGTCGATGGGGTGCGAGGATGGGACACACTGAGCGGGGGAAGGAGCAGCAGCTGGTATCCTCAGACAGGGAGCCGTACACAGCAGACCATCCAGACACTAGCCTACTCACACAAGCAGAAACTAGGGATCGAGGTTAATCATATAGCCCATCAGGGATACACACCCAGGCTAAGATCCTAACATTTTATTAGAACATTTTATAAAAAAAACTCTTCACTTTATTAGCCTTTAAAACCTGCTTCATATGATCTGCGGATTAATCCCCCCCCTTGTATTCTGTAACCATGTTGATTTTCCTGCTAGTTAGCTTGTGCAAACAACCAAGTAGCCAAGATATCTAAGTGAAAGCTTGCATTTGGATTTATTCCAGAGGGAGTTTAGGTGGGAGCCGGGTTTTACTACACAGTATGAACTGTATGGTTTACTGGAGAATGGCAAGTCACTGATAGTTTGACATTGTCATTATTTAGACATTTTAATCTGAAGCCCTAAGATGTCTAAAATATATATACATGAGCAAAAGCCTGCAGTCAAGGGTTTGTAAAACAATCTTAGGTTCTTAAGTATGTTCAATCAGAACAGAACATGAGGAGAACTTTACAGACCAGAGGGAAACAGCGCCATTGAGGCACAATGAAAACAGAGAGGGGACGCTTCAGATGGTCACCATTATACAGTACTATATGTTACGATACAGTGTGGTCATTTGGCTATTTATTTGACTTTAACACATGACAGATAGCACCTTTAAGCATAAAATACAGCTGATGTTTTATAGCTTCCTGGGCTAATGTTTGTCAACATAACATAATTCTCCTTGTATGTACAGTACCATAGCACAATGCTAATGGTAAAGCTTAATAGGAAAACCTAGGTTTGAGAGAAGGTGGGCTGGATTAGCCAAATAACTATGTATTTGTCACACTGGTCAATGGGAGGTTGAAATGAAAGAGAGGGGAAGAACAGGGCTAAGAGTAGGAAATTCATTGTTTAGCGTAGTGGTCATGTCATGGCGAGGACGGCAAACAGAACGTATGTATTACATACACATAGGACAGGAAGGTATGTGTGTGAAGGGGAGATTGAGGTGTTAACTGCATCACTGCAACAGCTTCATGTAATTAGTGGGAGGGCCCGCTCAGAGGGCCTATCTATCCATCCAGGGACTCCAAACAGAGACAGGGGACCCTTCTAACGACGTATCCCAGCACTGGGGGGCTTCTTCCTGCGCTGTGAAAGATGGGCCCTGCGGACCACCATATGGCTTGAGTCAGCCCGAAGTAGATCACTCACTGTAGATATGTGACACATATCCTTTGGCATCAAGAAGCCAATCGCGGTTTCTTTTGTGGGCAAAAAGGATTAGTAGCTTTTTCTCTGCCACTGGGAAACATCCCCAGATCCCTACTACAGCGTATTGGCTGTTCTCTGATACTGGAGGTGATTTAAGCTTGATCCCTGCTAGAATTGAGTTCGTTGACCATGTTGTAGTTGAATAAAGCTGCAATACAGCCTAGTTAGTGGAATCCAATCAGGGACACTCACACTGAGGTCCAAAAACATTTTGCTACGCAGCTAGCAGCCATCTGACTGCTGTTCTGGAGTGCTGAAAGAGCAAGGGTAAATAGTATGGAGATTGAACATTAGAGAGTGGGTATTATTGTGGGTGGAAGCACAGTAGCTTTGTCTAGAAGCCTGCTCTTTCATCCTGGTACTCGTGGCAAAATGCTCTACCTGCTGTCTTTGATGTTAAAATGCCACTCAAATTTCATAATTGATGTTACAACTAGAATGACCAGACATTATTGTCACCATTACACACAATTTAATGGCCAGCCAACTGTCAGATATTAAGTGTCAACAATGAAGCTTCAATGTGCTTTTGAGGCCAGGAAATTATAAGCGACAGAGAGCAGGGCAAGAGACAAACCTGACCAAGAACAATTCTATTTTTAGTGTACAGTAGCTTTTAGTTTATCACATCTGTCAACATATGATACATTTCTCTTTAGCCTTACAACATGCATACCAACTATGCTATCATACAAACAACACCTAACGACCTGTTCGTTTTAATTTCAACTTCCTATTAATGCAAAGGATTTTCCAAGATTACCTTATTTATGTGTGCTGGATTCTGAAATGATCCGGTTATAATTGATAAAAGCAATGTACTACTGCAATGACCGTCCAAAGTGGGCAGATAGGCAGCAGGTTACCAAACCCACCTGCTGTTGTTCTTATGTGGTTATGCAAGAGCACCATGACACAGTCGCTCTCCATTCCCCTTCTTTTCCCCATTGTATACGATCTCATAAAAAATGTATTTAAGCTCTTATCATTTGCTGCTGTGCTTCTGCAATGCTGGATGATCTGTTGCCCTGGCAACCAAATTCACCCACCAGTATTAAGTGCCTGGGGCCTGGAAATGGTACGATATTACTTCACTCTTTTCTATCCTTCTTTCATTGAGTGATATTGTTCTCTGAGCATGTACAATATGCCACAGCCACTCACATCGGGAAGTAATGAGCTGTTTTGTTTCATTAGTGACGTATATTGTTACAAATTAAGTGTATTACTATAGTGCATTATGCATAGGCCTACTGTAGGAAATATACCAATGCCTTACTACTGTATGTATAGATGTTGATGCTGCACTCAAGAAAGGGGCACAACTTTGTTCCTGAGAAAAGTGCACTTTCAACACAGACATCCCTAACACTCCCGGCGTGCTCTTATGCCTTAATTAGGGAGAGTACGTGACAGTTTGGTCGTCTCTGGAGACAGAGAAGGAAAAACAAGTTCCAACACACTTATAGCCCCTCCACCGCCCACACTACAGCCATCACCACGACACGCACTCTCTGAGAACTTTGGCCAGACACTTAGCAAGGAGTGTCATCTAAAATGGCACCTGACAAGCTGAGAATGCAACAGAAAGAGATGTTTGTGCTTCTCGGGCATCAATAAGTAGTGAACAGTCCCATGTAAGGATCAGAAGTCATTCAAGATTTATCAACCTCGTTTTCACAAGGTTTCCGTTTATTTTGCCAGACATGCCTTT
This sequence comes from Polymixia japonica, assembly GCA_900302305.1. NCBI lineage: Eukaryota > Metazoa > Chordata > Actinopteri > Polymixiiformes > Polymixiidae > Polymixia > Polymixia japonica. The sequence goes on from OMKK01077325.1 coordinate 15,608, forward strand.
GTATCTACTCTGAAAACGGAGACTGCTCTAGCGCATATTGGATACAGTGGTGAGTATTACTGTGTATGAAAACTACAAAAAGCCCATTATGCTGTCTGTTTTTTTCTATGTTGAAATGACTAAACCTGACAAAACTCACAGTAGGCCATATCGCTCCACAGAGAAAGTATTGTGTTGTGCCGTTCTGGTGTCTTGCTCCCTGGCAACCCTACTATTACCTATTCATGACATAGAATAAATAATGTGTACTGCTGTGTTTGCCTCTGCTGGGTCTGAGGGATTATTTTGCTGTGTTTTTGACTGGACCTCAACAGCGGGGCCAGCCCTATAAATGTGAATGTCTGTCACTGTCTGACTGACTGACTGACTACAGTGTTTCCTCTAGGATTTCTTTGAGCAGCGGGGGGGAAAGTTTTTTGATTGACTTCCTGTCACATTTCATAAAATTCTGAAGCAAGCAGCAGGGCACTGCTGCAAAATGTACCGCAACCACTGGACTGACTGACTGACTGATGAAGTTACACCATTCATTGTTTACAGTCACGTGATTTCAATGATGCGCAGAATTCAGATGGAGGGCAGGAAGTGAAAATCAGAATGGATGAGATGGAAGAAACACGTACTGTGCTAGTTTAGACGATATTATGAGAGGAAGATACAAACAGAAAATCACAACATCAAGGCCCTGGAGGTCAGTCCAAGCTTTGCCCCGGACAGCATTGCTTGTTGTGCATTTCTGCACAATCTGTGCCTCCCCCATGAAGAAGGTCCCCAGAATGCTCACCATGTTGCAGCAGGTAGACAGGAAAGTCCTGGACACCATATAAGGGACAGGACATATTTAGACAAAATCAACAACAACTACCAACAGTCATAGCCCTTGAAGCCTTAGCTAATTTGTTGTCACCAGTTAGATTGTCAAAATTAGAAAAATAACATCTTAAATCCCTGAGGAGCTACGTTAGCATTAGTGACTGTTGCGTCCAGTTACCTAACATTTTAGTTCCCTCAAACAACGTATAACGAAGATGTGAACCAGAGGGGATTTAGAAATGGGTTACGCATGACGCATTTAGATGACAAGCTAAACGTTACATAAAGCTAGATAGACATATCCTAAGATTACAGTACCATAGATTATGTTACATGAATCTTGAAACACCACCACACAAAGTAACCTAAATCTATAGCTAATGTATTCAAAATCAATTCATTACTGTTCAATGAAAGATCCATCACTTGACGTCTCACTCCACTTGACTATGAAACTACGAAGTGGCAACCACTTGAGGAGTCATGTGTTTCAAGCAACAGCGGTGTTGTGAGTGGGGGAGTGTGACATCTAGTGGCTGAATGTTGTCAATTGTACTTTTACATTTGAGTGACGTTACTAACTTCAGAGTAATAAAGTGATATCTGACTATTTGACATATTAGGCATAAAGCATTTTGAATGTCAAAAATGTTTGGATTGTGTGTTTGTGTTAGTGTTGTGTTAGTGCATGTGTGTGTGGAGTCAACGGACTGACTTGAGCCCAACCTGCAACTCCAGTGCACCAATGCACATTCAGGTGAAGGCTGTCAATCAAGTCACGGGTACTGAGTCGACAGCTCAGAGAAAACCGACTGAAAATCGAAACCAACTGAAATCTTGTGCTGGTAAACTACAGATTCTGTTGCAGAATGAGGTATATAGAATAGGTATAAGAGTCTGATCAGCACTTGGATGTCAGACATCAGATCCAACATGGCAGCACACTGCTAGATATACCAAAGCAACCTAAAGAATCTCCACTCTCCACTGCCTTTTGGATTAAAAAACAAAACAAAATTAACGATCCCTGAAACTGGAATACTTAGAGGATTACATCAACCACTACAACTAGTATGGGCTTTCCACCATGGAAGGATCCTGAACTCCAAGCAATAAACACACCTGACATTCATCCACAGACACAGAAGGGCTGGACTTTTTCATTCCCCCTGAGGTCAGTAACACTCTCATATCAATAGACACTAAACTGTCCTCTCTAGATGCTAGAATCTCACTTGTGGAAGTGCTGCATAAAGAATTCCAATCCCTCAGTCAGATTGCTACAAACTCCAAAGAAAATAAAATGCTACAAAGCTCTGTCAAATCACTAACCAGCCAGCTAACAACAGTTGTCAAAGACAACAAGGAAATGAAAGCGAGTATTTTGGACATACAATCACGCAGCATGAGAGATAATCTTATCTTTCATGGCATCCCAGAACAAACACCCGATGATCCTGGAAAAGCAATACGAAGCTTTATGTCTCCGCAATTAATGATGACACCCGAAACAGTCCAACAAATTACATTCCACCATGTCCATCGCCTAGGAGGAACAAAAACAAACAACACAAAACCAAGACCAATCATCGGATCTAGTCCGCCCAAGGAAAACACCTGAAAGGCACTCGCTTCGGAATGAACGACCAATTCCCAAGAGAGGTACAAGAACAACGTAAAAAACTTTTCCCAATCAGAAAACAATTCCTGGATAAAGGAAATCAAGCAGTCGTTGCCATTGACAAACTTTACATCGATGGTCAACTATACCGAGACACAAATGTCACTCCCTGGTTATACTAAACATTTCAAATATATGCAGCACAATTATCCATTGGCATTTCACAAATACACTCATACAGTACATGAGTGACTACGGTCTTGGCGATAGTTGGCGATTAAAACACCCAATAGGAATATTCATATTTCTCTTATGTCCATCATTAATTTTCTCGCATTGACTTTTTCTTAACAAGCAACTCTATCATATCTGACATCACTCATGAATGAACCAGACCAAGACAACGGGAATTTTATAAAGTATACTTAATCAATAATATATATGAAATTCAGAATTGCATGAGTACATGAAATTGAACCAATTAAACACTTGTGCACCTTAATTGTAATCAATTACTATCAAAACGGAGCATATGGCTTCATCACCCCTGCGGTCACAGCCAAAGAACTAGGCTCAAGAACACCAGATATCTTTTCAATCTAACATTCTAATATCCATAACAGCATCCAAGCAAGTAATAATAAAGCAATGAAATCACTCAAAAGCATTTAACCCCACCAAAATTAAATTAATGATAATAGATGGATAAAATAAAAATTAGATTAATGATACTAGATTGATAATAAATATAATAATAATAAAACATAAAAAATATTGATTGTCTAAATTTAACTATGTTGATACAAAGTAATCTCTAAACTTTGAAGAAGCATTTTTTAAGAATGATAACAATTACAGATATTTTAAGAGCAAGCCACATTGAACAGAACGACAGACAGAATGACAGAAATTAAGTCATCGAACCAACAGAGGTTCCCCGTTCTGGCATCTGACTCCATCGTACCCTTATCTGTTCCTCTCTTTTATAGCCAGACGAGGCGTTCCTATAGTTACAGAGATGTGTAGGTAAACTGCATACATGTGTCTCTCATCGTTTACCCTTTTCCATAACATAACCCTCATGACCCACCCATGTTTACACCTCTCTCCGTCTCCTATCTATCTCTGAGAACGTCTGTGTTGTGTCCCCTGCTTCACCCCCATGTTCCACCCTAAGCCAGAGATTCGACTCTTCCTGTTTGCTACATCACTACAGAGGAAACGTAAGCCTCAGCCTCCCACCTTCAGATTTGCAGGCTGCAGACTGACCACATAGAGAGTCTAAATCCTCTCCCCCCTGGCGCATGTAGACTCCCTCTCAGGCAGTGGTTAGACACAAAGGTGAAAGCAGACGTCAATCACAGTTCACAGTTCACACCTCAGGCACTTATATGACAAGTTAAAGTTCAGATGAAACGTGGTTAAGTCATGTTATTTTTGTACATATCAGCTACATTAAAATTGGTCACAGGATATATCAGTTTAAATGGGCAGTGGGTCATGGGTGATGTATGTTTCCATGTCTTCATCTGTTGTTCTGTCATTGTGCTCAATGGGCCCATTCAAATCAATGCAATGATGCAATACAAACTACAACTGAACGAACTACTAAATAAAAAAACAATTTATTTTAAATAGGCTGAGATATAATAACATTGAAAACAATAACAAATTAGGGAAATATCTGGTAAACCAATTAAAAAGAAACAAAGATAAATCTATTATCCCAGCCATAAAGAACTCAGTGGGGAAAATCCTCTTCTCCCCTAAAGACATCAATAATACATTCAAAGAATTCTACAAACAAACTATCCACCCCAGACCATGAACCAGACCAAAATGATACTGAAACAGTTTTGAACAACATAAGCCTCTCAACATTGACTCAAGAACAAATAGAAACCCTAGATTCACCTCTAACTCCATCAGAATTTGACAATGCACTAAATAAAATGCCTAATATTAAAGCCCCAGGACCGGATGGTTTCCCCACAGAGTTCTTTAAACATTTCTGGAACAGTCCTTCCTCATTATTCCTCAGAATGGTAACCGATATTAAACAAAACTCCAGAATTCCCCCCAATATGAACACAGCCATCATATCAGTAATCTTTAAACCCGACAAAGATCCCATGCTCACATCTAATTATCGCCCAATATCTTTAATCAACACAGACCTAAAACCCATCAGCAAGGCACTAGCATTTAGAATTGAGACGGTCCCATCAATAATTCACCCAGACCAAACCGGATTTATCAAAGGAAGATGCTCAACTAACAATACACACAGATTATTTGATCTCATCCATCACACATCCCAAAATAAAGAACCAACAATAATATTTTCCTTGGATGCAGAAAAAGCATTCAACAAAGTCAATAGGAAATTCTTACTATACATACTGCAAAAAACCTTTGAGGTTTTGGAGAATCATTTACTAATTGGATAAGGGCACTTTCCTCACCAGGGCCACAGTCATCACCAATGATCACAAGACTTCACACTGCACATGACAGGGATGCCCACTGTCCTCCTCCCTGTTTTTCCATTTACATAGAGCTGCTAGCAGCAGCTATCCGACAAAGTACAAATATTAAAGGAATACAAATCAGTAACACACATCATTAAATCAGTCTCTATGCAGACTGGACTAAATCCATGATAGTACCACTAGGGTTGGGAGATTAGAATATAGCAGCCCAAATACTCTACACCCCTTAGTCACAGACAACATTAGGCGTCTTGGCATCAATATTTCCTCCAAGCTGCTCCAATTGAATACTTTGCTTACTTTGCTTATATTGTGTTGATTGATTATGCCCTTATGCACCAACCTCACCAAGTCACTTTCCTTGTATGTGCAAATATACTTGGCAATAAAGGAATTCTGATTCTGATTGGGAGAATTGCAACAATTAAAATGACAATATTACCCAAAGTAAATTATCTTTTCTCAGTGATTCCTATCCAACCCCATCCCAGCTGGTTCAAATCACTAGACACAATTACATCTAACTTTTACTGGAAAAACAAAAAAATCAAGAATCAAACTCACCACCCTACAAAAACACAAAACTCAAGGAGGACTCGAAGCACCCAATTTCTATAAGTACTTCCTAGCAACTCAGCTTCAATATATCATCAAATGGACCAATGCCAATCAACAAAATAAATCACGGATAGATATAGAACAAACTAAGTGCAATGACATTTCAATTTCTGATTTACCATTTCTGAGCCTCACCATCAAATCTCATAACTTCTTTAGAAATCCTGCAATTGCCACGACTGACAGCTTGGTGGAAAATTACTAAAACTATTCCAACACCCTACAGATTCATTCCAATTCATCTCAATCCTGATTTCACACTCAACAAGAACCCAATTAACTTCCCTGCATAGAAACAAAATGGCATAACACACCTTCACCACATCTTCAGGAACAATGCATTCATAACCTTTGCTGATTTGATCCGGGAGTTCAGCATTGGGAGCGAACAGTATCTTCGTTTTTTGGAACTCAAATCAGTCATCACATCTAAATCAACATAACAAATAATGACCTGCAATCACTCACCATAGTCTCTCACATCACTAACATTACATCCCCCATAAAGATCCTTTCTAAACTATATAACACACTGAACCTTACAGACTCTAACTATCGTTCGCTCCCGGTGCCAAATTCTGGACTCAAATGTGCAATAAAAAATTTTCTATGACGACCAACAGCAATACAAGGTAATACACCAAACACATCTCACCTAGCACAACATGTTTAAAGTGGGATTTAGGGACTCAGACATATGCTCACTCAACACCCCAGACAACTATCTCCATGCCACTTGGTTATGCACACTTGTGCAGCGCTTTTGGCAGGGAATCACCAATAAACTATCTCTATTACTGGGCTGCCCTGTTCCAGTGTCCCCATCCTTATGTCTACTAGGAGATCTCACACATCTAAATCCCCAATAACCTCATCAGACCAGCACTCATCGCTCTATCGCCAAGAAACCTATCCTCATGAACTGGAAATCAAAAAATACAATAACAATAGAACAATGGGAAAACCTCTTCATAGACCACATAACAATGGAAGAAATATCTGCTTCTGTCAAAAATAAATGATCTTAATTTAATAAAATCAGGACCCCAATCATAAACTCAATTTCTTAATATAACAAATCCTGAGTCACATTTGCCCGAGATCCAATAGCACTTCAGTCTTTCAAACACCCACCAATATAATATATCCCCCACATTAATGCCTTCCCACATTCTCATACACTCCCGTTAATGCCAACTCACTCTCAAAGCCTTTTCATTGTTCGATAGGCCTTTGTATACTGACATCATCCTAAAACAGACACTGATTAAAGCACTAAAGCCTTGTACTTGTTGACCTTGTAAGATCTGCAAGTAAGCCTACTTACCGGTTTGAATTATGTTTTTATATCTGTTCTTTATTTGCTCCCAAGACCGTTTAACACTGCCGGTGTTGCAGCTGAAACAATAAGACTAAAACTGTCTTACACACTATATGAATACATCTAAGCAACACATTCATTTAATGGAATACACAATTGTAATTATAGTCAAATCTACTTGTGCCTTAATGATGGGGCAGTGATATTGATAAGCCTATTAACTTACGCATTCACACAGTCAGCCTTCCTTCCTGCCTTGGGCAGCAGCAACTGTGTTGCTTTTAGCCTGGATATTTTTAAATTCTTCACATTTGTTTAATATTATAGTTTGCTCATCTTGTGTAAAATACGCAGCTCTGGTAGACTTGTCCACGTTTGTGATTGGTCATATGTGAACACTTATGTGAACGCGGGAAAACATGGGTTGACTTAACGAGTTGATAACCACCATCGTGACACCACTTGTGCATGATTGCAGTTGTTAGGCTTCGTGAAGCCAGCTGAATTGTGAATGAATTGTATACAGTTACATAAGGAAATATTAATTCCTTAGCTGGATTGATTCCATTGTTATGATCAGTTTTGTCATTGGAAAAACAGCTGAACATTACAGTCCCAATTCTCTGTCATCTTCGCTATTATGTAATTACTTCCATTATTTCCTCTGTGCTGAACTTTTTAACCATTGCAACTACTTTATTCTTGCAAAATATTCCCTGTGCGTGTGCCAGGCTATCTTTATCAAACATTATACTTCTCTTTTGGTCTTGTTCGTACAGTAGGTTTATCTATAGAACCTCCTTGGGTTTATCTCTTGGTTCACTGGAATGGACACATTTGAAACATACAATACAATACATTTGAATTTAAATTTTTAGTAAGGACGGGGTCATGTAGGCCTAATTATATTTCCAAACTCTCGATTATCTGCATCGATGCAGAATCGTCCACGACTGCATCGCAATTTGTTTGTGCAGGTTAACACAGTATTCAACAGCTGCCTCATCGGTCCACAGGAGGCTACCTGTGAGGGGGAAGGAAGAGGAGGAAGAGGAGGAAGAGGAGTGGACATTAGTCTGCCCTTGAGGAGCTCATGAAGAGACAGTGACACACTTGGGAGTGTTTCTCATTAGATACAGTGTCAGGGCATCATGTCAGGCCCGTGTCAGCACAGTTTTTCTTTTCTTCAACTCGTTCTTAAGTATAATAAATATACCTTTATTTGACTAGGAAGTCACATTGAGATTAAAACCTCTTTTACAAGCGAGACCTGGCCAAGACAGAGCCAAAGCAGTATAACAGTATACACAAATACAGACGCAAAAACATAAACAACAATATTACACAACAACAAAACAACCAACATGATCAAATACATAAGCTAAAGCAGTGATAAGGAATTCAGGGTTTAAAACAAGAACAAGACAACATGTCCATTATCTGTCTTTTAAAATCTGGTACACGGAAGCCATTATGACTTTCCACAGCACCTGCAGAAAGAGGTCGGTAAAGAGGTCGGTAAATAGGACAGTAAAGAGGACGGTAAATAAGACAGTCGACCCCTCCATTCTGTCCAACTTCAGGCCTGTCTCCCAACTCCCATTCCTGTCAAAAGTCCTTGAGCGACTAGTCTATGT
>OMKK01077326.1:0-20345 GCA_900302305.1 Polymixia japonica
ACAGGCCATCCAGTCTCTCCACCTCACAAGTATTGTTAAGTTATTTTACACTACGACAATACCAGATTACTGTAATTCACGTCATATGTGTGTCAGTTTATTGACTGATGGTTGTGAGGATTTGCACAGTGATCACACGTATAAATGCATGTGAGAGGGATGCCATTCAACAGAAAAACAATGTTATCATTTTGATCAGCAATACTTAATGGATATTCTGCACATTTGTGCAGAGAACATATGAGCTAATGGGGCATTTCACACAGTTTGCAGAACATAGTCATTTGAGGATTGTGCTTAAGCAATTGAGGAAAAACGGTTTTAGATACAGTAAACAGACACTCGGGACTCAAGACAATAGGAAGACAAGACTACATGATTTTGCTAATATGCATGTTACTGCAGTGCGGGATTATGGCTCTGGCTTCCTACCTGAAGTTCATAGTGGAGCTCTGATTCCTGGCTGTGCAGAGGGCCTTTCTCTCAACGGGAATCTCTGTAGTAAAACTGCTTGGCCGAGCGAAGCGCTGTCAACTCCTGCCGACTATCGGTTACATTTAAAACTCTCCCAGGCGCTGTCACACGCACACACACACATATACACACACACACACACACACACACACACACACACACACACACACACACACACACACACACACACACACACACACACACATATACACACACACACACACACACACATATACACACACACATATACACACATATACACACACACACACACACACACACACACACATCTCCAACAAGCGTCTGCTTTGATACGCTGCTACTCTGTGTAGTGTGCTGCTAAAACATAGACCTGGTCCTTCTGGCTGGGGAAGTGAGATGTATCTCAGCTGCTTGTTTTGAAACACACACAAAGGATCATAAGAGACAGACTTTGAAAAGTAAAACACGCAGAGATCAAGTGATGCGCGTCTCTTCAGCGGCGATGGCTTTTGCTGCCACCAGATGACAGTATTTATCCTTTCAGGTCGCCTGGACATCATTGCTAAGAACTCTATGGACCCCTGGTGGAGGAACGTGTAATGACAACATCATGCAAGCACACGCTCCTAGTTTTCCAACTATTTGGTGGACTTGTTATTAATAAAAGACTCAATGTACCAAGCACACATTTATTGATACAAATATGGAAATATAGATAGATGGATGATAGATAGATAGATAGATAGATAGATAGATAGATAGATAGATAGATAGATAGATAGATAGATAGATAGATAGATAGATCAAAAACATCCATTTTAGAATGGCAGACACCTATTAGAGAGCAAGCCTCAGTCAACGGAACCCTCATGGAACATGGTGGCAAATAAACATTGTCTTGAACTGATCTGGCGTGACAGATATTAGGATATGCATTTAAGAAAGCATGTAAGATAAGCACTTGTGTGTATTGCGTAAGATGTAAGATGGAGAGATGCATTCAGTACATCTTAAGAGGGATGCATTCAGTACATTTTAAATCAGCAATGATTTAAAATAAAGATTTAAAACAAAGATTTTCTTTTAATACGTTATCTGAAACATCCAAACAGCTGAGTTTTTAATTTAAGCCTGCGCCTAGGCTACCACTGATATATATGGCTGCAAAGTATCTCTAAACCACAAATTAACATAAAATATACCTTATTCAAAAATATAATTTATTAAACAGCGTCAAAAATTACCTTCTGAGAATATTTGGCCCACACCGGCGTGAGCGACAGAGTCACATGCATGATAGAAAAGGTCAACTAAATGGATGAAGTGTGAAGCAAATCATTGCACTCTTTTATCTCTCTGCCAAAGGTCTTCAGTGGCATTAATGTCCTGCTCTCTGCGATATATAATGAAAGATTGTGCGGGTGTGTGTGTGTGTGTGTCTGCGAGTGTGTGTGTGTGTGTCTGCGAGTGTGTGTGTGTGTGTGTCTCGTTTGGGTCTACTGAGTCTTCATTACACCAGAGCTGGGTCCACTCTTGTCCTCTGCCCTCTCTCATTCCCTCTCCTCGGGCAGCCAGAAATAATGAATTACAGTGGATGCCATGGGGGTCTGAGTGAGTTGGTCCGAAATGGACTCCATTTTAGCTCAAATTACCACTCGGATCCCATTCAAATAGCGGTCTTATGCTGTCCTCTCCCTTCCCTCCGTATTCTTGTCAGAGTGTGAACTGATCCGTTTCAGACCTTTTCTTCATTTAGTACTCATTCAGTCATTTAAGCGGCTCTGTTTTTTTTTTTAACCTTTTTTGGTGGTCAGTGCTCATTTTCTTAAGTGCTCTTTGTATCTTATATTACGGTACACAGGACAGTGGCAGAGGGAGCCACGTTCAACAGTGGGCTATTCCAGGGGTTGCCCATGTTATTCCGGCCCAGGACTCCCAGGCAGATACATATTGGGCCCAGGACCCCAATCTGATGAGTCTTTGCTATATGGGGCACAATATGTTGATATGTTGGTTGCTAATAGCATAACATGAATAGCATAACAGGAAGAGAAATCTAAGACCAGAATTGTCATTCATTTACATTCTCGTTACATGCTAACGCCTAGAAAATAAAATAACGATGAATTCAAACTATTTCTCATTTTCCAGAGATACCATGAGACCCCTGCAATGACCCGTGGGGGTCCCAGGACCCACCTTGTACTTTTCTGACATGAGTAAATACAGAATTATCTACACAAAATGAACAAACACCAAACATACACTTTAGATATCATAATTTTTTACTTTACAGTGTAAACACAACAGTTTTGGTTGTTTTTTTTTACCACTGGGATTTATCTGTTCAACAAGCGTGCTCAGCCTTGTGTGCCATTTCCGTTGATTTATCTCTCTTCCCTCCACAGGACAATCGTGCAATGACAGCATACACCTCAGGTGATGGCGCATTATGTATTCCATCCAAACAAATCCTTTCCAGTGCAAATTAAACACACCCAGCACATCTTACAGCCCGGATTAGATTCTGTAAATCGACCAGGGTTATAATAACCGAATAAAGGTTAATGGAATAAATCACGGTGCGCCTTTTCGTTGCGTGGTCTAGATGCAGACGGAAAAATGTGCATTTTGTAAAAATATGCTAATGCTTGAAATCAGGAAGTGAGAAAATGCATTGTGAAAGTTACACCACGGGTCTACATCGTGGATCTATGTTTCCAAATCCCAGTAGCCTACTTCCAGTCAATCCCCCACATCTGTGAAAAATGAAAAACATACATTAAAATTGGAAAGCTTGCTTACTTTCCATTGTGTAAGGTACTACACCTAAGGACCCGCTGACTTATCTATGGGCAATATGATCACCAAAAATGAACAAACCTTCTAAAAAGGAACCCACCTAAAAAGGTGAACGTAATACATGATGAAACCAAAAGTAGTCCTATACCATCAACAATTATTCGATCCGTCCGCCTAACTGCTGTAAAACACTCCCTAGTAAAACTCGGACACCTGTTGTGTGGCATACAAATGATAAAGTTACCACACCTTAGATTTACAGAAAATGTAAACGAATTAATTTGTTAATAGGCACATGGAAACTGCCACAACCGACGAATATATCCAATGAAAGTTCACCAAATAGACCCATGGTACTGTAGTAAGTAGGGGCATCTTTTTAATTGCTAGACAAGGGCCGGTAAACATAATTCGAGACAACAGTAATTTGACCCATGCAGATCTGACATGATGAGTTTTTTTTATTATAAAGTTTTATTATCAGACACAGTAAGAAAGTCCAACTTAAATGAAGAGCAACGAGCATAGCCTCCTCTTTGTGCTACGAGATGAACACAGTTGGTCAATATTGGAAAGTTGTTTGTGCCTTAAAAGGTATGTGAGCCCAGTCGACATACGTTAGTACCCTGATAAGTGAGAATCTCACAACATATCCACTGTTGGGGGTAAAAACAACTCAGTTGGACGGAGGTGAAAGGTACTCCGTCACACATGCGCTTTCATGAGATTCCAGCACTATTTTGGCAAGTTAAACAGGACAGGACACGATGCCACACAAGAAGAGGGGTCGAATAACCACTTATGACTGACCCCGTCCCCTATAATTAAAGTTGCAAGCTGGACCTAAAGGCATAACATAAATGGTTTCTCATATTTGGAATGAGTTCCTGTCTCAAAACAGAAGCGTCGTTCGTCATTGGGATGGAATGACAAAATCCAATTACTGATTATTTTTTAATTAGCCGTTAAGTCACGCAAATATGCACGGGCTCAAAGTCTGAAAGGAAATATAATGTTGCCTTAAAATGTGCCACTACGTTTTGGATGCTAAACTCCTATTACCAGAATGTGCGCAACTTTCAGAGCTGACTTCCAGGGGGAGAGCATGCCTTACCAGGCTCACAACCAACATGATGAAACGTGATATCAGAATACAAATACATCAGATGATGTTAAATATCTACTCTGCGGCAAGTGCTTTCCACCTGTCTCTCTCCACTTGTTGCGCCCCCCTCATAAATTACCGCAGGAGCTGCGGACAGGTGCGTTGGGGTATGCGGACGATGCCGAACCTCTCCAAACGCGCAATAGATCAACAATTTCAAGGCCGCAAGAGTTGAGAGGGTCGTCGACGAAGACGTTTGAACAGGTAGCCACCACCGCTGAAGCTTTTGCGTTGACTGGCTCCCCTACACGCTGCGTGGGTTTCTTGCTTGGGGTCCGTTTAAGAACAATTTTCTGCGCCAATCGCCCTTCATCAATGTGCCCCCCTCCTCTTGTTTGGTTGCCTATTTGTTCTGACTGAGAATTTAAACCCACTGACCCCACGGAAATAGCCACCACGTGGCGTTCATTCTTTACTGTCACAAGTAAGACGTCCTGACACGTGAAAAGTCTGGTTGTCCAGCTGTAAAACCTATGTGCGCTTTGCTGTTCATCGACATGAATAGTTGGGCCTGGATAAGCTGCTGTGATGTTGCCACCAGTGAATATAGGCGACGTGAAGGATCAAGGCTCCAACACAAGTCAAGTAACGCTATGGGTCTGGTCTATACCTGATGAATGAAACTAATCTTATAAAAAAAGAGGACGTGAAATGATCATCCGTTTTTCGTTTTCCATTTATTAGAGAGAAATTGAAAATGAGAGTGAATCTTAATTTAAGTTATACTAAGTAGTATAACTTTAATCTAAGTTATACTAAGATATTTGCCAATGAGGGGAAACATAATTTTCCACTTTTTGTGTCGTCTAGTAATTGCCCTGTATAAGGATGATGTAGATGTGAACTTCCTGAAATTATATTTTGAAAGCTCGTCGAATGAAATTTGGCACAAACTGTTCTTTATAACCATTTCACAAACAGGATGGTCATCCCATCAAGGCTATGCTCAATAGAGCAGTAACTTCAATTTCATCTTTAGAAAACGCTAAATCGGCAGATTGCCAAAATGGGCTAACATTTTCAAACTTGGCTTAATATTCAGTATAAAACTAGAATAAGTGTGACGTGGATTTTTGTTTCCACGTAGATTTCATGGGTTAAAGTTTTACAAGAAATGAGATTTCCTCAAAGTAGGCTAATTATTATACATGACTGTTTTGAGGCAACACATTCAATGCCTAATATATAAACTTTAGACATTTACCATGCAAATTACAGACCTACAAAAGATTAATCAAATAAATGAATGTCTTACATTGTGCCACGTTTTTCACCACTTTCAATGCAGACTGTTAACGTCAAATTTGGAAATGATGGACCGGGTTTGTGGAAACAATAGGCTTTTTAAATCCCACAAAGTGCAACATTCACATAGACAATTTTTTTCAAGTGGTTCAAATTCAACCACGTTTTAGTTATGGCAAAAATAGACCTATAGGCTATAATTATGCGTCCAGTTCAATTCACCGTATAGCAATGTCAGCATTTAAACTACAGCATTTAAACAGCAGAACATAAAAGTTCCAATCCACACCCTATCTAAATATAATTCCAAAACTGTAATTAATTATTAATTACAGTTTTGGAATTATCTTAAGAGCCAACAATACCTAAATTAAACAGATAAAGTGCCTCTGCCTTTTCTGTATGTCAATAAAAAAAAGTTTCACGGTCATTATTAGGAGTCAAAAAGGTTTGTCATTGACTATGTAGGTGTAAACACGAAGCTACAAATTCCACTTATTTATTCTCAAAAACCTGAGAAACACAGTGAGTGACTGTTTATCAACTGAATGTTTTGAATGTTTACATTGTTAAGATATGAAACTTCTGCTCCTCTGACCAACACTGGCCGCTATACAGGAAGGACAAAGGGCATCCAGTCTTTATTCATTAACAGTTGAGAAAGCCTTTGCTTGGAACTCAATGCTGCATTCAATTAGCTTTATCTAATTTACGCACGACTTTAATTGCGTTGAGGGGGGTGCAGTTGTTTGTGGTAAACTCGATTAGGACCTCTATGGAGAAATCCGAACCGATCCCTGAGAACAATCCCAATTCAAATGAGACTTATCTACGCCAGACTGATCAGACGGATTAAGAGTTATTAAAACCTATAACGCACCCAGCATTAAAAGCACATTCAGTACCCCAAATGTCCGCTTGCGAATCTAGCCAATTTCTATGAAAACAAATGATTTGCGCCCAGATTCGTATAAATATAGATATATAGATGTTGCAGCATACGATTATCACGAGAAGTGGTCACTTCTTAGCTGCAATTTAGTGACTTGCGCCATTAGAAATCTAGTGCAATCCACCCAGAAGTAGACCTATACGTAATTAGGCCTAGTCCATTGTAATTTGGCTCCCATATCAGCGCCATGCTCTCTTGGCTGACCTGGGATGAAAAAGGGGCAGCTTCTAGCGCCACAAAGCACAAAAATTATACAGAATTATCAAATGGGGAGACGTGCTTTCACGTTTTTGAAAAGCACAGGAAGCTGGCGGATTTGGTCCGACCCCTGGTGACAGAGCTGATATCTTAGCGACCCCATTCATCGGGAGGGACGGCGACCGGGAGAGAGGGAGAGAGAGGGAGAGAGAGGGAGAGAGAGAGAGAGGGAGAGAGAGAGGGAGGAAGGGGGGAAGGAGACGAGCGGAAGGAGATCAGAGAGGGCAGAGAGGAGGGAGCGAGCAGAAGGGATGTAGAGAGGATGAGAGGCAGCGGGAGAGAGCGTAGACTCGGGAGAGAGGCAGGGATGGTGGCGACCTCATAGGGATGCTCTGTGCTGTGACTCATCCACAGTCGGCTTAGGGCCCGTGTAAGTCAAAGCCCGGCTCCCATGGACTCATGGGACATTAACAGAGAGGGCGGGATGAATGGCTCTTCTATGGTTGCATAGAAAATAGAAAAAGTCTCTGCCGGTGCATTCAAAGCTGCCTGATTGAAGCTCTTTTGATGTGAAAAACTAGTCTTGAATGAGGTTTTCAAATGGCACTCTGCAGTGCTGGATTTTATTTTGTGAGGTTAAAAAACTTAATGCATACTGATTCCTAGACACCGTTAATGATACCCATCGACACACCACCACCAAGTGAGGTTTCATTTTTAATGATTTTTTTTTGGGGGGGTAAAAAGAATCATCAAACATTATTGGTTCGGTGACTCTTTGAAAAGCACAAGCCAGCAGCTACATTTCTGAAAATAATTGCAATTTCCATGCTTGAATTTGGCAGTTGCCTTAATCCTTGTGTTGTTTGTCCCTTCTCAGCAGAGACATACAGCCTCAATCCTACTCATCCTTCTGCATTTTCCCTCTCAGAAGACACACAAAAACGCCAACTATACACACAACCACACACACACACTGACAAAAGCAGCAGAAAAGGTAGCAGACTGAGGGCACAAAGATACTGTTGTTGCCGCAGTTGTGGGGGTGTGACATAACTCGATACCATCCCACCAACAGTCTGGGAAAAGCACTGAAAGAAATCACAACAAACTAGAAGCCAGAGATTGTTTTGCTCTCTGTTCTAGCTGGGCTGCATGACTCGAACATCTCTTCTGATAGTACCTACGCTCTGCTCCGAGATGGTGCTTGTCACCGATCTCCGTGAGAGGACTACACCGCTCTGAACACAGGCACCATTCAGAACAGACAAACCCCGGCGGTTCTCAGACTCTCGTGTAGAAATCAATAGAAATAAGTAAAGATTTTCTGAAGGCACACGTTCTCAGATAGGAGGCTGTTTCTGTTTTTTTTTAAGAAGATCCTTGTTTCAGCTGTGTCAAGTCGAGCGGCCTGTCAAGCTCGTAGTTCCTCTGATGCGGTGGCTTTATTGGTGCGAGGACTCCTCCCACGTCATGGACGAAGGCTTTTGACTTCTAAAACACAGCCATGTGGAAAATGCATCTATCCGCACATTAGTGATATTTTCGGACTTTCTGACCAAATGGCTGGATGACAAAAAAAATGTTTTCGGTGGATTTTGGGTTGATTTTCTTTTGGATGAGGCGCTAGCTGGAGAGTGCACGAGAGTGGACTTTCCTGGGCGCTATCCGTGGTGCTGGCATACTCTCAGAGTGTCTTCGACAGCAACAGATTGTCTGATGGTTTGGGTCAATACTCTCTGTAAGTTAAATGTCTGGTAGATGTCATCACGTTGTGATGAGACACAACGCAGTATGGACAAAGGATGATGTCGTTTTACTGATCATTTCTTATGTCTAAAAGGCAAACAGTCAGCACCTTCCACCTATCCACCAAAAATAATAAAGTTCCAGGGGCCAAAATATCAACACGTGACTCTGGACAAATATTTATGGAGTTTACAGTAGCAAGGAATGAGGATCCGGTACTGCCTGTGAGTTAGTGCTGTAATACCAGGCACTATAACGGAGGACTGGAGAGCCAGCCCATTATGTGTGCCAAGTTTTCTTTATGTGTGAGTCTTGATGGAAAAGGAACTTTAGTTACTGGATACAGAGAGAGCCTTGGGTAGAACGCGACTATAAAGTGCACAGCTGGGGGTTTTTCTTTTACAAAACACAAACTTGTCCGCCCGATACCACGCTGGGATTCTGGCTGAGTTTTGATTGCAATAAGAAAGTAGAAGGGGGATGGGACAGTTGATTTCCATAATAATTTTCAGGGTCTGAAAGAGAAACCGTGTGCGTTCCCGCCCCGGCCGTTGTGTGCTTAGTAAAAATGTGATGTGCTCAAATATAACACAAAGTAATAGGAGTCAGTGATGATCAGATTCCCGTCTTAAATGTAAATATTAGCTCGTATCGAAGGGAACGTCAAATGAATTTAAATTATCGTCTTATGTTAGATGTGATTCTACCCGTGGTATAAGAGCTTGGCCTTGCAGGTAGCTTCCAGATGATTTCCACTGTGAAGTAATGGTGTGTGTGTGAGGAATCCATTACTTTAGCCCTAATACCCTGCTGTGATGTTCATGGGGGATGTGACACTCCATTTCCCTTCATTCCCCGGCCTTACTGCCACGTTCTCTCATAATGTATTGTAAAAAAGAAATAGCATTTCTCCTCCCAAATCATTTTTTATTTCCAGAAACACGTTTTATGTCTTTTGCGATACGGGCACGCTTTCATCAAAATGGATTTGGAACTAAAATGTAGGTCTGTGTAAAATATGCCGTAATCTGAAAGCAAATACGATCTAGGGTGCTGTCTCTGCCTGATTACAATTCTACCAGCCTCAAGAGCACGTCCCCAATTCTGCTAAGATTAGAAATAACTACCTGAAGATATATCAGCAGACTCACCCTATAAGAATCAGCTCTGTTGCGCTTTGTTTCCTGGAAACTGATTGCCTAGAGACCGTACACAGCAGGTTGCATCCTGTTCATGTACAGAAATAGCATATTTTAAGCTTTAACGTTGGCCCTAAGTCGGAGCCTTGTGGCACTCCACAGCTGATGTTTAAAAAGCTACGGAGACATCATCAGCATTCAGCTACACAGAGTAGTCCCTATGCCCTTGGCGGATTGTTAATTCCAGCTCAGCCTCCTCCCACATGGAGAGAATTTCAACGCAGGAGCCAGTCATTCATCCTCATGAGCATGAGAGGAGACTCCTGGCAGCGCATGTCACCGTGACAACCCTCTGATGATGACTGTATGATGTCTCAGCATGACGCTCCCAAGACGCGTGAAGTTAGTACAGTAAGGGAGTACGGGGGCAGTACAGAGACATATTTTTATTAGGCACTTTATCGCAGCATGGTTAAATGGGACACGCTAGGACCAGGGCCAGCTCACGATGTTTATACCACGATATTTGTTTATTTATATGTGGTCTTGAGGGGGATCTGAAACATAGATAACGAGTAAGCCCAAGTAATCTTTAGTGAAAAACAGGACCATTGAGCCTTTAAACTTGACTTTCCAATACGTAGAATGTGTGAAATACTTACTATTTCCGCTTACCTTTAAAAGGGTTTAATTCATCTACAGAGTTTGTCACCTATAACTATTGCCCTTGTGTCTCTGTGCACTAGTCAGTCTGCAGTCTAGCCCTTCACACAGTGGAGTTGTGGGCCTCTATCTCCGAGAGGGAAAAGGTCATGTTTCATTAGTGGAGGGTGGATGAGATTCTCTGTGGTCGTTACCCTAGGGCACCTCAAAGCATGCGGGTCTGCAGGCCTCCATTTTGTGGTTAGCTGCAATGACGCAAAGCACTGGCACTGCTCTGTAGTCAGATTGCAAATCATGGTGGAATGTAATGCAGAGTGATTTCAACGTTGTATTTCGCTGTACTGCTCTTGACACTAAGATGGAGGGACTGACGTTGACATGGGCTTGGCTTTTACCTGACTGGAAATCTTTGCCATTCACACACATTCATTCATTAAGAAAATGACCAGTTACCCAATATGTAGACCTGTATAGTGTGAAAAGTAGCACATATATCAATTGGATTATGACCAGAATGATGTCTATATTAATAAAGTATGGAGGGTTGTGATTTCATTGTGCTTAATCATCCAATATTTTATGACAAGTTTTTTTTTTTTTTGGCCAGAATTAACGGTATTGAAAAAAAACTTTGGTGATTGATGAAGAGAACTGTCATTGGAAATACCAGCTCATATTGTTAGCAGGCTACTGCCATCTAATGGTAAAGTGACAAAATTACAACATGCATGTGATTTTCACAACAAATTTACTTTATTTAAATATTTTACCAAACAAATATAAACAGTGGATTAATTATTTTTATACAGTAAGTGTGCTCCATTCATCAGGTCAGCTCAGCATGGCACTGCCAGTTAGAGATGCTTAAGGCCACCATGCTAACATACTGTATGCACTTGCTGTGAGGTGCTTTGAACAAAAGCATCCTCCATAAGATGCAATGCCACTACACCATCAAATCTTTCAAAGCAATTCTAAGAAAATGCCAGCAGCTTCCTGCTAGCAAAGATAGTAATTGAGAATAAACTTATTTACTCTCAAAATCGATGTATCTAAGCCTTAAGCTGTAGCGAGAGAAATCCTAATAATAGGGTTGTTTGTGTGACCTCAAGCGTGATTTAAGACAAATTATTCCCTGTTGAATTGCACTTCCCTCTTGCATTGCTAACAAACACTTAGTGGAGTCTGATGCCAATTTTCTCATTATCAAAACACACATGTGAAGGAGCAGCATTCCCCTATATTCATTCACAGAAAGAACACTGTTACCACTGCTAAAGATAATCTAAAACAAAAAAACACATGGTATAATTTAGTGTAGTGAAGTGTAGAGCCAATGTACATAATGTGCGTGGTTTTTGTTTTTTACTAGAGCCATGTAAGTAAATAAGTCAGTTTTAGTACTGCAAGCAGCAGTACAACATAAAATGCAACAAAAACATGGACAGATGTGGTATGGCTGAAATCTCCACTGTTGCACACAGGTATTATGAGAGACAATGGAAAGGAGCCTTGGTTATTCATCAAAAAGATGGAATTCTGAACATTCTGAACTTTCCCTTTGAAAGACAAATGGGCACATAATGGGAAAAGTTTTAAACAAAAGCTGCCGCAAAGAAAAAGCCTTATCTGGCATAGAGTAAAACCTTGACTGGTTCCAAGGTTTCGATCACTTTGTTACAATATTTTGGCTAGACTTAGACGTATGACACTACTGAGGTTAAGGTAGGCAACCAGTAACAGTTTGAATGATTCACAAATAACACAGACCAAAGCCCACAGAGTAATACTCTGATGTCAACACATCATCAACACAAACAAAGACAACGGTGGCCTGGACACCTGGGCAGAATGACTAAAATCATGATTAAAGGCAACAAAAAAGTACATTGAGCTGGTTTCACTTTTCCAAACCACTACTATTATCCATTAATGTTTATCAACATAACACACTTTAAGGTCTAGGTCCAGTAAAAATGTATGTGTACAATTCTGAATAGAAAAACAACATAATTCTTAATATATATGCTCAGACCTAACCAGTCAAATGAACATACTCCTCTGGTTGGTACACGCTCACCTATATTAACTTCTGATATTGGTTTTAGCAGTAAGGAAAATGTGAGGATTAACAAGAGGAATTACAATATGGAAATACTGCTGGAAAAAGGATGGTAAGATAAGTAAGTACAAAGAGAAACCTCTAGGCGGAAGGCAAAGACTTGAGCAACTGGTCACATTATCTTTCAGATAATGAAAGATAGAGCAGCCAACTCCTCAGACGGAGAGTATCTCGTCCTCCTCCTCGGCTTCACACAAAGGAGAGACGCAGAACTGTTCCACGAGGCTCCGGCCCAGGAGCCCGCGCTGCCTGATGTCCTCCTCTGTGAACGGGAGCAACAGCAGAAGACTTTCTTCTGTCTCCACCGGATACTCACGTTTTGTTTCAGTTACGCAGTCAGAGAAACTACAGACACTTTTGGAGCTGGTCTGAAATAATGTCACGCTGTCGTTCTGTTCAGCTTCGTGACCGTCGTGCCGACTCATGTCGGTGTCATTCGACGCCGTGCTGTTTACTCTGCCGTTAGTTTCAGGTGTGACTCTTGTGGTCGTAACCGGCTTCAATGAGGCAACAGTGTTTGTCAGGATGTTCACTGGGGCAAACTTACTCCGGGTAAGTTGACTTAATGGCACAGACTCCGCCATCGCCTTGTCCTCCGAGACCGTCTGGTCTATGTTCAGGTTCCAGAAGTCCCTAACCCTGCTTCTGCTTTTGGCAAGATCTAGTCCCTGGCTCACATCTACAAGAATACAATTCTCTTCATTAAGCTCAGTTTCCATCTCATCGGGGGGGTCCAGTTCCAGGGGGTCAGCCTCCCAGTTACCTTCTGACGAGGTCCTGGAGCCCCTTAAGGGAGACTCAAACACCACCCCCCTGGGAAGAGGTTGATTGGGCCTATGGGAAATGCTCGAGTATCTTGGGTGGATGGGCTCGATCTCAGGCTGCCTCATCATGTAGTTTTGGACTGACTCGGGCACTAGGATTTCATGGCGCTTTCTGTTAGGCAGCAAGGCAGAAAAGGTTCCTGGTACATAATTGCCTACAATGGGAATGATACAGCTGGGTTTGAGCGCGCAGACAAAATCCTCCAGCTCCTTGTAGGAGGAGTGGTCCGAGTAGGGCACCACATGGACATTGGGATGAAAGGAGACAAGGGGCCTGCTGGTGGGTAGGATGGCCAAGGTGGGGTGCTCTCTGTTCCACTGGTGTACGGCAGCAGATCGGATCACCGACTGCTCTACAGCTCGGATACGGCCGTCTCCAGGTTCAGTGGTGAAGACGTCAGGGACCTCCAGCACTCTGAGGGTCTCCATCCTCTCAATGCTGACTTCGACCCAGGTCTTAAACTCCATGGCCAGCTCCACAAGCAGGGACTCCTTCCCCAGCGCGTACAGACCTGCAGGTCACCACAAAGACAGCTTAATTAGTGAATTAAGCGAGAAAGCCTGGAATTAATCAAATGGCATTTTTGCACATCGGTCAAATTACCGATGACAACGTTGTGGTCGGGGTGGCTGCGGATGATCTCTTTAATCTGCTGAGTAGCTTGCTGCCTGGAGGGCAAGGTGCGGGTGGGGTCACAGTTGGTGTTGTCAAGGTACAGTACATCTATAGTGGTGTTGTTCCTCAGGCATGGTTCACGCAGCATGGAAGGAGTGTATCTGAAGTCGCCTGAAATGGAACTTGTGTCACTGGTGGTTGTTTAATATCACAAGAATTTTCCCCTTGACTTTGTAATGAATCTGAGTCTGGATATTTAATATGTTCATTCTAACGGATCTGAGGGTTGATATTTTGAAGGTTTAAAAAACAAAAAACAAAACAACAAATATAAACAAACAAAAATAAAAAAATAATAAGCATAATTAAGATTACTTCGTTTTAAAAGCCCCTAAATTACATATTGAAACTGGTTCATGTCTTTAAACTCACATGTACAAGAAAACAGATTTTATTGTCAGTTATTATATTATTATTTCAAACTGCATTCAAACAACACAAGTAATAATTTCTAATACAATACAATACTAGCACATTGCAAAACATCAAGAATCACAACATTACTGTCTTGTGACTAAAGTTTTATCACAAGTTGTTAGCAGTTGTACCGGGAGCTGCTTTGTGACTCATACTAGTCCCCAACAACAAAAAGTAACAAACAGCACACACTGCATTCAGACACTGACCAGTGTATAGTATAGAGCCAAAGTAGCCTTGAAAGAGGAACATGACAGCTCCCGGACAGTGGTTGGCATCCAACAGTGTGACCGTCAACCTTTCCTTGCCGATGTCATCTAACGAAAGCATGTAAGGTTCATCCAACTCCAGTGGATGTATCCATTTTTCTTTGACCTGGGTAAAGACACAACAATCCACAGACAACAACGTAACGAACCAGGAAAATGTTAAGCCACCTACAGGCTTCCACTATATTCCAGACACACCGTTTTACAATGCGCGTTTGAACACACACAGTACAAACGCTCACGTCTTTTTTGTATTGTTATGAAGACCCGTACCTGTAGTTTGAGCTTCAGGAGAGTGGCAGACACCGGGGAGCAGTAGATGGGTCGGTCGCGCCAGGTGGAGGTCAGGCCCACGGTGTGGTCGCTGTGCATGTGGGAGAGGAAGAACAGGCGGCTGTGTGGACACTTCCGCACCTGCCAGAAGTCCACGGCCAGCGGGGTGTGCGGGATGACTTTTCCATTAACAGGCATTTTCAGAGGCAGGACGGGAAGTCACAGCACAGATGGGAAGGCACAGGTACACCCTAGCCAGTGGGGAAAACACAAAGAAACACGGCGACGAGAAAAGGTAGACATCGGATATTTGCATGAACGTAAGAGGAGCTTAGTGCGGCTTGTAATATAATAATAATAATAAACTTTATTTGTATAGCACCTTTCATACAAGGATTGTAGCTCAAAGTGCTTCACAACAATAAAATTTACATAGAATGCAGAGTTTAAGGCACAGCAAGGAAAAGACATTAAAAAACAAGAAATGTATGCACGTTTTGCTTTGGTTGTACGATTGACGCCACGTTGACTTAAACAGTGAGAAAGCTACTCCATCGTAATGTTGTTATTTAGCTACGTTAGCGTTATCAGGCTAGCGTTCAATATGTAATGCTCGTCCAGCTGTTCTTCACGTCGCAGCGCAGCGTCATTTTTACGTGTTACGTTTTTTTGCAACCAGAGCCCAAAACTATCTCATCGGAATTACCAGCAGTCGCTTTATCTTCACATTTTTTCACAGATCGCTGTGTATCGTTCGCTATGTTAGGTTTTATTATCGCGGCTAGGAAAGGACTTGCAGGCGTATGGACCGCGCCATTTCTGTTTTCAATTCAACAAACTACGCCTATTTTTTTTAAAGGGGAACCGAACTTGTGACTGTAACTAGCGCCGCTGCTGGTGATGTTATTAACAATGAAAATTAATTTTTCATTGTTCAGTTGACAAATACAAAATACGTGTTCGTGAATATAAACAGCGCGGATCTTACCAGGATGGTTGCTGCACAGACTAAGTCCCTTAACTAAAACCAGCAATAAAGTTAATTGCAACAAATTGCAAACCGCACCTTTGTTTAGGCAGCTCTTAATTACAGACGTGCTAATTTAATGTACTCTATAAAATATTTTTATATCAGATTCTCTGTCGAACGATGGGCCTTTCTCTCCATCGTTTAACAGAAACCACTAAAGGACGACATTATGACTTTACTTCTCTCTACTAACCTTGCGCGAAATTAATCCTTCTTTTTGTGGAAAGCAACTTGGGATCAACTTGGAAACTCAACAATTAACATTCTAAAATGATGGGTTTAGTGCGAGCAGTTGGGCAATGGCACTTTTTAAAATGTTTGTTTGTTTTTGAATTTTATTGTTCCTTTTGATAAAACAAAAAACAGAAATATGTCTTTTCTCTTGTCCCTTCCACAACGAGGTCAGAGAAAGCTACAGAATAATACCCCTGGAGCAGGAAGGGATTCAAGGACGCTTCCACAGGTGATGATGCTTCCTGTCAATTAGAGATGAGATGAGAGATGAGGTAGTACTTTATTTATCCCCTTGGAGAAATGACATTGTTCGCAGCAGCAGAGGATCAAGCATGAGAAAAAGTAGAGTAGACAAAAGTAGGCAAAAAACAAAGCAGCTAACTAATTAAAAAGAGAAAATACAACTTTGAATGAAAACAATAAAACACATGGGCCAAACAAGGGACATGTGAGTCAGTGGGTCATACATACCTCATCAATCCAGCGTGTGAGAGGCAAACATGAAATAGAAACATGTGCGATATGCATCATAGCCACTAGCGCCAGAAGAGGACTATGGGTATTCAATATTCAGTGGGAATTGAACCTGGGCCTTTTGTTTCAAGGGTGGTCCCCCTAATCACTGTGATCCAGCTACCCCTCTCTGGGGGCTTGAGTATACATTTGAGTTCATATCACAGATCACCAATACCATAACATAATTCTGCAGTTGAGATATGTATATATTGGTGTAAAATCTCTTGGGCCCCAAAAATGAAACATTGTGTGATGTCAGTGGGACAGCTCCAGGCTTTCAGCCTAATTATATCACACAGTATTTCTGTCACTGTTCACATCTGTCCTAGGCCATTAGAATCTCATGCTTGGACTACAGGCTAGTAAAATCTTTGCAGGTAAAGTGAATTAATTATATTTCCCCCTCCAGCAACAACTAGTCAATTGTGACATTGAGCAAGGTACCTAACCCTGCAGCAGGGTACTGCTGACAAAGAACATGCATACTTTGCAAGATATATATAAAAAATAAAGGGTAACAAATTGCATAAAGGGACCTTGTCAGTCATCAATCATTCATTTATTCTTCATAACTGTGCCCATATGGTAGAATAAAAACATGTAAGTGATTTTTTTCTTTTTATCCAGTTGTTATTGATCTTTAGAGGGCCCTTAGCCACAATGAATTATGTTAATGGTATGTATGGATCCAAACTTTATATATTAACTGTGTTACACAATATGTTATTTTGGACTTTCACACCCAAACAAGCTTAGTTTTATATTAGCACTGCTTTTTTTTTACCGAACATGCGCCCATGTCCCTAGAAAAATGAAAACTTAGTGTAGTAGTGATACAATGTTTACAAAGTTACAGAGGCTGGGGACTTGGTGTGAAAGAGACTCACTCATATTATCATACACTCTAAAGTTCCCAATATCCTAAGAACAAACACTGAATTTTGTTTTTGTTTAAGCGACCTTTGTTCTATTTGAACATTCATCTCCAGCACAGAGGCTGGACAACATATTATAAAGAATTGTAATATATAAGAATGGATAAATACCAGGAAAAAAAAAGATAAAATAATAAAGAATTAAAAAAATCCTAGCAAATGTCCTTGAATTTGACTGAACTATGCTGAGTTCTCCACTAGATGGTGGCAAGAGAGAGGAATATGTAGTGACGTTATCCAAAATAGGACATAGCCGTTTCCCTGGCAACAGTGAACAATTGCCCCAACCCCCCAGTTTTGCACACCACTCACTTTCAGGATTATGCCTGGGATTGCTGTACAGTACTCTCTTATCACACAGCACGCATTCTCCACTCGTACCAAGAAGCACATCAATCATACTCAGCCTTATTTTAATTATCTACCATTACCCTGGTGGCAACCCTTCCACCCTGCCTAGAGAAGAAACTCTGTGATGATGGCTAACCAGGACTAGACCTAACTCACACAGGAAAACAATATGGCATATAGCCCATCATATGGACACCCTATGGCCACATGGTCTGTCATGTCCTAGGCACAGTTTACACTTTAGAACAGGGTGCCCTTTAATGGATTAAGTGCACTGTTTAGGGCTATTTTACACAATCAAAACAGGGGAAATGAACTAGCTGCCATTACGCTAGTTACTGTACTTGAAAAATGACTAATCCTTCGTTACTGAAGATCTTTTCAAGTCTATTCTTTCCCTTCTACTTGTTTTTTGTTTACTTTTCTTTATTTTTTGAAA
The DNA here is from genome assembly GCA_900302305.1 of Polymixia japonica. Taxonomy (NCBI): domain Eukaryota; kingdom Metazoa; phylum Chordata; class Actinopteri; order Polymixiiformes; family Polymixiidae; genus Polymixia; species Polymixia japonica. The sequence goes on from OMKK01077326.1 coordinate 18,456, forward strand.
ATTGTTAAATATCCGAGTATTTTATTGCTATTCTTACTTTTAAATAAATCCTATTTAGACACATGCTCTTATCAACTGATGTAACACGACTTCCACTTCAGTACAATATGCCAGGACTCTCCACCTGTCAAAAGCATTAACATTTAAAGAATAAGGTTATCTGTCAAAGCCTTTTCTGTTCACTGATCTTTTCATCCCGGTGATTCTTTTTTATTTTATAAACTAGGCCAATGCAATGTGATGTGTTTGGGGATGACTCTACCGAATACTTTGTCTGTTAAGAGGAATAACCGCACATCTATGTTATTCATCAGTACCAACCAGCGTCAGCAAACAGCACAGCTGGTGCCGCCACCACAATTGACCAAATCATTTCCTGTATGTTTTTCCTAGTAAAGAATGAATATATTCCTTACATTTATTGTACGATCTAAGCCAGTGCACACATTTCAACAGTGCATTATACAGTATCCAATAGCCTTGTTTAATATTTCAGAATGGTATAAGAACCAACAGCAGTGCCACTGTTTACTTGAAGGCCGAGGTTGCTGAGGTCAGGAAGATGTGTTGTCTTCTCTGTCATGTCCTTTTGTTTCGATAACAACAAAAGGGGTTGCCATGGCAGTGATGGTGTGCAGGGCAGATGCTTGCACTGTCTGTGATGCAACACTACCATTGATAACGGCAATGCGTTACATCCTCCATACGAGTTGCGACCCACCTCAATGGGTTGATGTGGCCTTTTCCCTACTTTATTGTTGTTTAGCTAGGGAGGGGCTCAAGGTTCTTAGCTATGCCCCGAAGTTTTGAAGGGAAAGAAATGCCTTCTAGTTCTAAAATATGTAACTCCTGTAACTAATATGTATGCTCCTACAATATTTTCATGTACTGGTTGCGTATTATTATATATAATATATACTGTATGTATGTGATAGAATTATCTAACATTCCTCATTCTCAAATGTAACCTTATTAGACAAGTAGACAGGCAGGAGTAGTGGAGGAGAGTGGAGCAGGAGAGTGGAGGAGGAGAGGAGAGTGGAGGAGGAGAGGAGAGTGGAGGAGGAGAAGAGAGTGGAGGAGGAGAGGAGAGTGGAGCAGGAGAAGAGAGTGGAGGAGGAGAGGAGAGTGGAGCAGGAGAAGAGAGTGGAGGAGGAGAGGAGAGTGGAGGAGGAGAGGAGAGTGGAGGAGGAGAGGAAGGGAGAGTGGTGGAGGAGGAGAGGAGAGTGGAGCAGGAGAAGAGAGAAAATGAAGGCCAGGCTGCCAACTCTGCCACTGAGGTTAATATACAGTACCCTCTGTAAGTAGTGGGTCAAAGAGGCATTCGATGTCAATAAATATGTTTTAAAGTTTGTTTTGCAGTCAAGTGTCATTTTATTTCATATTTTTAAATTACCTACTGATATTCACGCACACGCGCACCACCCAGGTACAACAAAACCCTTTGTCCCCGCCGCTGAAAAACACCCAAGGTTTTCTGTGACCTCTCACCTCTGGCATTACCATTCATTGATCCTCCATGAATAATGACCAATGCGCGATATCTCTGCCGCCATCATTCTTCTGAGTCAACAGATTTGAAACAAGCTGCTTTGTTTCCTATATCTCCCCAGGGACAACGCGATGGTACTGTACACGTTCTCCCTATCTTGCTGAGATATTTATGGAGGTGTGAAAGAAACCAAAGAAGCCCTTAGGGGACTGGGATTAGGATGCTGTCTGAAGAGAGTTTGTGAACCTGGCGTGCTTCTGAAATAAGACGCGCACATTATCTTTTTGGTGTATTCTTCTTCTGTCTGTCCTGCTCTGTTTGTCTTTCACTCTGTCTTTGTTTCTATCTCGTCATTTCCAGTGAGATTCCTCTCTTTTTCACTCCACCCTCCCTGTCTT
>OMKK01077332.1:0-12982 GCA_900302305.1 Polymixia japonica
AACTGCCTCATGTCTTTAGCATTTGTTAGTAGCACTCTTTGAATTCTTTAGCACTAGCATCTCTCTACTACTAGGCTACATGTTAGCACTTAGCACTGCCTTGATGTTCATGACACTTCTCTATAATTAGGCTACTTGTGATGATGCCTATTCTACTGGTAAGTTGCTCTGTATAAGAGCATCAGCTAAATGCCAAAATTTAAATGTAAAATCTGTTAAATATTTTAAAGTCCAACCGAAATTACAAATGATGCACTTTTTTCAGTTAGAAATCATTTTAAATTGAGTTTTGAACATTTTTTTCATTGGTAAAATGTAAATAAATATATTTTTATAGATATAACCAAATTGTCTTCAGAGCTGCCAAACCACTGGGTGGCGGGGACCAGCCGTACTGTATATTTATGAGTGAGACATGAGTGAAAACAGGCTGGGCAGTGATGCTGTGCTGTCAAAATTAGCCATTAGCTAGCTTGCAAACTTGCCATTATCTAACCCGGCGTCTAGACCGCAAGCGTATCAGATGCATTTTTTAATCGTCATGTCTCTCGCAACAGATACGCTCTATGGAGCTGTCTGCACCAGCTCCACGCAGGCTCAGCGTCTCACGGGCATAACCACGACCTGAAGCGTTTATTTATTTTTACAGTTTATGTTTACATTTTGCAACCTAGGCTATTCATTATTTCAAACTTCATGGGTTTACTACAATTTAGGATTTAGAATTTTATCATTATTTTATCATTTTAATTATTAAACTAATCATAATTTCTTTATTTTCTTGTTATTATCTGACCTTGTTCTGATTTTATTGTTTCTGATGGCATGTTTTCTCCTTTATTGCTGTTTATTTATTGATTCTGTATTGTGTAGGCGTAACCCTTATCTTAATGTGTAAAGCACTTTAGTTTTGAAAAGTGGTATACAAATAAAGTTATTATTATTATTATTATATATTTAGCCTATGGCTATGTAATGTGTGATGTAATGTGTGACCTCGATGGAAAACATCATGAGGTCAAGGAAAGATGTGAAGGAGAATTCATGAGGAAAAGACAACCGCAGTGCTAAGAGAATCCGACTGCACTTACACGTAATTACACTACGTAATTATGCGACGGCGGATGTCATTGACGTGGATCTGCCGTGGTGAAACTACAGTGTTATGAAGATGGTTTACAAAAAACGCATCTTAGATACTTCGCACCGTTTTTTTTTTTGTTCGATTTATGCAAGATAGGCGTAATATGTTAGGCCTACAAATCTACTACTGTATGATCACTCTTAAGTTTCAAACATGTTGAATCAAAAACATAATCTAGCTAAAAACATCGCATGTCCCTTATTCTTGAAAGACAGACTTCTGTGTTATGGTTAATATGCTTATTATGATTATGTCCCTTGTCGGTCATGTTGATCGTTTGTTTTCGTGAACGGCCGAATGGTGCGTCGCTTTAAATGTTGGTGCTGCAAGGAATTGTGGGACGGCATTATCTCCTTTCCTTTCGTAAAGGATGGTCCAGTGTACCCTATGCTAAAGGAGATAAGAAAGGAAGCATTGAAGCACCTTTCCTTAGCATTTAGAGAATTTTACCAGCTCTTATCATGGCTGCCACTTAGATACTTCCGGGTCATTTCACTCAGTTAGGAACCTTCCTAAGCAAAAACAATATTTGACTGCAGCCTAGGGGTAAGAAGCGGGGCGATCTGCCCTAAATAAAGGTGCAAGACAAGCACTATTCAACATCCATCCACACTTGCAGAAGCGTTGATAAAAGGCAATATAGCAACTTACTTGATGTAATTGGTTAGATCGTTGGCACAGCTCCCGGTTTCAGAATTAGTCTGTTGCTAAAACCACTCTGCTTTTGCCCCCAGTTGAGTAAGCAATCCACTTCAAAGTGAGCTGCAGACTCTTGATATCCACTTTTTAAAAAATCCTTGCCAAAAACCTGCTTCCACTCCAATTTACTTGCTGCATCAGATGATAATGTATATATGCAGAGAGTCTTCTTTGCTACATCCTAAAACTAGCGAAGATAACGAAACATAAACAACTTCGGAAAAAATATTATTTAGAAGGCTCCGATTGGCTGTTTTGATTGCGTATGCAAATGCATTGTATCTAATGACGTAACTAGATACAGGTAAAAGGTCTAGGTGCTAGAAGCGGAGACAGGTTTCAAAAAATTAAATTGCAAATTTATTTAATTTAAAGGATTACACCAACTTTTTGGTGTAAATGCATGTGTGCCTTCCACAGAGCAGAGCCAAACTCTACTTTGACCCAAGTGTTGATTGGGTCGTTGCCTGCATGGAGCAGAGAAGAAACACCTGGGACAAGTAATAACCAATAATAACCAAAATAAATAATTGCTGTGGCGGATCATTTTCTTTTACAGACCAGTGTTTCCCCTTTATATATTCTACCGTGGAATACACTGGTCTGTAATGATTCTTACTGGGGGCATGTGCATACCTGCAATGTCAAGTAGTTATAACGTTAGTGCTGCATGCAGATCAAGACAATAGTTGGATTTGAGTGAAGCTTGGAGTATACTTAAACTTCGGCACTTATGCATGCATGTTTGAGCCTCCTCTGCCATCGTGCTTGTAACTGTCTGCACTCGTAGTAGGAGGTTGCGCACGCGTTGGCAGTGTCAAAGTTACGAAACTAAAATACACAGGAAACACCGGAAATTCCAGGTCGCAAGTTGCTCCTCAAACTGCTCCATTTCTATCCTTCAATAGGACGAGTTTGTTATGGTCATATACCTGTCGTTATCTGTTTTTTTGATTCCATATGTCTCGACGCAAAGTTAGGATAGACGTTTACATGTACCTTTGCTGAAGTATATCCCGGCCTTAAGGCAGATTCTACGCAGATCCGCTGATCTTCCGTTTCCTTTTTGTCCTATTACAAACCTTGTAGATGTTATATGTTGTAGATATTACTTGAACAGTGTGTTAGCTAGCCCTGTTAAGCTAGGCACAGACTAGGATAATCGTTAATCGATAATCGTTGCCTGTTTGCTGCCATCCTTGTTTTGAGCTGAAGTCACATTTGATCACACAAGTTTCTGTGAGATTCCAGGTTCTGAGAGTTGGGACTTTGGTTAATTACGAGTGTAATCTTAAAGTGTGTCGTGTTCTGTTTTGGCAAAAACATTTAGTGTGTGTGTTCTCACAAAGAACAAAGAGACAAAGAATCAGTGAAATCTGACATTATGTGTGGAGTCTACCACCGTTTCAATATTGGTTAGGATTTCAAATATCCTCTAGTCTGTGCCAGACATTAGGGTTTAGCACCAATGTTATATGTATCTTGGCTAATACTGGGTGTGTAGTGCTAGCTAATACTACCAATGACTAATGGCGAACGTTAGCGTTAGCCATGTATCTAGAAACCCACCGTGAGAGACTCACTCGTCAGTTCATTGTAGTTCCGTCAGTTGTGTGGAAAGTTCTTCACAGAGAAGAGCGCGAGCCAGTCAGAGTGAAGTGATGATAAGGTAAGCAAATAGTCCAATTAACGTTATCATTTATATTATGAATACAGATGCCCATAAGAAAATGTTTCAAGTCGTTATTATGTACCTGTAGAGAATCATGAACCTGACTCACCAGATGGTTTGTTACACAGAACCATCTGAGAAGTCGTCCTTGGAAACTGTTTGGAAAAGGGAAGGCACTTTCAAAAAATACTTGGCAGGTGATTGGATGAACCATCTGTCTATCACAGGCTAAACCACAAGCTAAACCACACCCGTAGCTGCCAATAGTTCCTCATAGGATGCTGATTGGTCCGAACCAGCTGTGGTTCGGCCACAATCACATTAACTTGAAGCTTGACAAGATGGATTCTCGCAATCACGATTCTCGCAGTGATCTCGCGAATCCAGCTGCCTTGCAAGGTAAGAGAATTATTGCCATTACCCCAATCTGAAGCCTTCTACATATGTTACCCCAAATCAACGGTAGCAGTCTTTTCTACCCTATCTCTACATTTCAAGCTCCACTCCCCCAGGTCCAGGGGTCTCTTCAGATCAGCATGGCACATCAAATAAATAGTAAGAGTACAATATTTTAGCCTTGATTTGACAGATTTGTTTGCATATTGAAAATAACTGAGGCTTGTCTCGCATCTAAGCTAGTCTTTTTTTTCTCTTTGGGGAGAACCCTCCAGTTTTCTTCTCATGCTCTCAGAAAGTTTATTTTCAGCTAATTAAAAGTGACATTTGGCTTTAATTATGTTCTAATTGGTTAGACGATATGGTGGCCCTGAAGTGCAAATCACAACAAATCAAAAAACACAACGGCATATAGGAATCGCAACGACAAATAGGGAATCACAACAGCAAAACACAATGGCAAATAGGAAAACACAACAACTCACAAAACACAATGACATTAACTCCTACCAGAAAAGGTGGGTGCCTATCAACAAAGATCGTTTTTTGTTTTTTTTTCATTCAAATTTTGGTGGATGCTTAAAGTGGCAATCTCGAAGATCTTTGTTTTGTTCTCTTTGGCGACACCTATGGCGAAAAGGAAGTAATTGCAGGTGTGTTTTTGGACCTCACTTCAAAGGGAAAATGTGTCACTAATGTTAATTTGAATAAGCAATTGCAGGTGTGTTTTTGGACCTCACTTCAAAGGGAAAAGGCGTCACTGGTGCTAATTTGAATGCATGGCGAGAAAGTCGCCACACATACCTGGTTCTTAATACTCATAATAATGCAAATGCAAGAGCTTTCATCAGTGGGCCATAGGCTCAATCACCATTGTGTTACCTTATTCGGCAATAGATAGTGACTTAACAGACATTTATTTAAATTAAAATCTTCAGAGATCTTTGAGATTGCCACTTTAATATACATTTTAATAATGAAGTGTTAGCATTGGTTCACCAGAGCAAACAATCTCAAGGATTTGGTGTCTGTGTTGTCATCACATAACCAGTAAGTTGTCCAAAGGGCAAATTTCCCAAAAAGTTGGTATGTTAAACAACAAATTTATTTTTCATAGGAAGAGGACAGAGAGTGTACACAGTGAGTAGTGGTATTAATGCCGACACAAAATAAGAGCATTTCAATTTAAATATGATGAAAATTAAAGCTTCAACAACTCTTGATTTCTGATCACTGAGTTTTGAGCACAACCAGGCTGTCAGAGGTGGATGAATCAGTCTCTTAGCAGCAGGAGATAAAGCTCCAGACAGGATCGATTCCTCCCCCCAGTATTGCCTGTCTGACCCCATATTTCTACCATCATCCCTTGTAGACACCATAAGAAGAAAAGAGAAAAAAGAGAAAATTTTAAAAAGTTCTTTTGGCTCACAAAGGCCTGTTTTTTAGATGGTTGGCGCTGCAGTTATATAACATAACTTATTACTGTGACGTGTGATGGCCATAATATGACACTCACAATTCATATGAATAATATATACATTTTGTATAGACCAATTTCTTGTAAATGAATGAACAAGCAAAATCCCAACCTAGAACTAGGATGTCATATGGCTTTGAAAATATATTATATTATAAATATATTTTAGCTAGATATTTTTACTAATTTTTGAAGAGTAAGGTTACCCCCGGACCATCAGTGTTCTAAATCCCTCCTCCTTTTTACTAAGCTAAATAATTATTATCGTTGTTTAATTTGAAAATGCAATTTTTGATGAGTAAATTTCTACCAGAATTTCAACAGACCACAGTGTCCCAAAGTCTTCCTCCCACACCAATGAAAATCACATTTATCAAAACATTATTTTAGCTGAATTTCTTTTTTGATGAGTACATTTCTAGCACAATCCCCAGCAGACAACCAGATTTTCCACAGTCCCTCTTCCCTATCAACACACAGACAGGCCCAGCTGTTAATACAGGCTAATCTCTGTGTCTAATGCCCAATGCTAGTGACTATGGCTCTCTCCTCTCTCTGTCTGAGGTGATGTATTGGCCCTGAGGGGATTTTTTGGATTAAGCTGGTATTTATTGTTTCCGACTATGTTCAGGACATACCCCAATACACAACACAGCATGCCGGCTTTTCTCCCAATTGGCTTCATTAAATACCACACTGTCAGATCATGGTAATTGACAAGTGTAAGTGTGTGTGTGTGTGTGTGTGTGTTTGTGTCCATGATGAATATGAACTGCCCTTCCTTTATGAACCGCCCATCTGTTATTTCTGGTTTTAATGCTTTACCCTCTTTGCCTGTTTGTAATATATTCATTCTTTTTATTTTTGTTTTTATTATCTGCTTTATTCTTTTTATTCACTGGCTTGTCAAACACTTTAAAAGTGCAATATAAATAAAGTTATTATTATTATGTTTCTCGGTGGGAGAAGGCAGAAGATGGTTCTGCTTCCGTTGCTAAGACACAATCTCTTCTGGAAGAATAAGAGGGAACAACACACACTTGCTGGTCCTATCAGTATTAGTCCTTTCTCTATGCACACACTCACTCACACACCGGTAGATACTGGTATGCAAACAAACAACCACACACACACACACACACACACACGGGAGAGGAGACATTACGAGCAAACACAGACACAGGAGACAGCGAAAGCATAAACTCACCGGTACACACACACACACCTCCCCTCCCATCCGCGCACATATGTGCTTATTAGATCATATACAGCCATTATGTGACAGCAACAGTAACAAGATTAATCATTAGAGGAGACAGTACCACGATGGTGTCAGAGGAGTATCATTATAGGGGTGAATTACTGCTGAGTAAGAGCTGCAATGCCCTTTTTTTACATCATGCCCTGAATGGTGACGCAAAGCGCTGCTCCATAAAGGATATAAATAGCTACCAGTGCAGACAGACAGCAATAGAAAAAACACCCCAACTAAGCCAGTGGAAGAGAAGTCATGGCCTTTTGTCTCAGAACAGAGGCACGTTTTCAAAAAGCAGACTCACATTAAAGATCTAATGAAATAAAAATCAGAGCTCAGTTCATCACGTGTGGGTCCACTAAAAAGGAAAGCATACTTACTGTAGGAGTTGAACAGTCATGTATGGCCAAAGGAAAGGAAGCAGCACAGTATTTATGGATGTGAGAAAAAACACAGAAGCACCTACATACATTTGTTTACAGAGCTAACTGAAAAGAAGAAGCCAGTGTGGTGAAAGAAGAGGACTAAACATGTTCACAGAAGAGGCTCTTCCGTTCATTTTTTTACCCAACCTACTTGAACACAAACCACGCCCTGCAGATGCTTCACAACTACTGGAGCGCATGGTTAAGTTTAGGTACAAAATGTTTTGGGGGAGGCCTTAAGTCCCTCCCCTCCTGCTGTCCATCATGGGACCTTATTTCAGAAAAATTATGTACAGTAGTCAACAGCGAGAGACAAATCATTTTTTGATCCTGTTTGAATCGCGCCATGAATTACACATATGGTGTTTGTCAGTTTAAAAGATAATTGTGATAATTGAGTCAAGAAAGTTTGTCGTTAAACAGTAAAGTAACTTTTCGTTTTGTGTGAAACCGCTCAGTGAACTACATCTCTCGTCGCGCACAATATACGTCGCCAACACCAACATGGCTGTCACCTTGGCACATTTCGCCTCATTCTTTCAGAACGAGGGAAAAATTATTAAAAGACCTGTTGCTTGTGTGACTACATTCTGGTACGAAACACACAGGCATCGTGTTAACGTTAGCTTCAGCGGCTCTGGGCTGGGTAGCTTGTGGAGAGAGAAAGTTATAATGACTTACGCTACTTTTGGCAGTTTAGTCTTTCTAATTACAGATTTTCACAGTCTTATACTTCAACATTTTTATGACAAACTGCGACTTTCTTGCCTTGCAAAATTATCTTTTAAATTGACAAACATCATATGTGTAATTCATAGCACAATTCAAATAGGATCAAAAGATTATTTGTCTTTCGCCGTTGACGATCATACATATTTGTTCTGAAATAAGGTCCCATGGTGGTCCAGCGGAAGGGGAGGGACTTAGGCTCTCTATGCAAGAGATGGTGTCTAGAAATTGTCCAATGAAATCGGTCCTTAGGATTTGTTGCAATTGCGGGGAGTGGTTTGCGCTCAAGTAGTTTGGGAAAAAGAATGAAGCTGTTTTGGTTGATGTACTTCCTTTGTGCTGTATGTCGGTCCTTCTATTTTTGAGATCTTACTCGATGGCTCACAAAATTGCATAGTGAATGCAAGGAAAAAACACAGAAGCAGAGATGAAGTATCATTGTAGTCAAACAGATTTTTTCTCCATACCAGCTATAGGACCATTGCGTCTTGATATCGTTAGCAAGAAAAAGACAAACTACGACTAACTACTAGATACATGAATTAACTCAAAAAGCAATTTTCATTCCACAGCGTTTAACTACTGAGTGCATGGTGTGACTTTATATGACATGATATTATGATTTTTACAAATTAGCAGATCATTTTCCTTAGGAGAGCCCTTACTAAAAGGCCAAATGGGTAGCACCATCAAGACATGAGCACTAAGCCACCTTGTTTTGACCTTGTTCTGACCTTGTTTTGACCTTGTTCTGACCTTGTTTTGTTCTTGTTATTGTTCTTGTCCTCTCTGTATGCTGTACTACCTCCTAAGTGTCTATGTGCAAAAACGGTTGGATCTGCGGAAACTGAATTGCCCCTCGGGGATAAATAAAGTCTTCTGAATCTGAATCTGAATCTAAAACCTTGTATAAACAATACAACCTAGGATCCGTATGACCGTGGTTAAACTCACAGGTCCTAAAGAACCCATACAACGCAGAAATGATTGCGGGGATCAGTGTGCATGGGATGAGAAATGGATTTGAAGTTATACATGTTCACTGCAGAGCCTGATGAATGGTGCAGAGGTCCAGCTGACCGTCCATCCTATCATCCATATTCATAAGGCCTCTCTTAGCCAGCACTCCCCACTCCCTGCCCTGTCCACTTTATACAGATCAAAAGGCCAGGTGATGTGTGATATGGAAATGAGCAAAGCGATCAGCCACAAGCTGCCTGTTCAAAGGCAATATGATCCACATCATGACATCTAAGCACAGCAACATGAAAAGAGGTGATATCTTACTGATAATCACTCAAATAGATTTTTTTGCTGATGGTCAGTTGCTGTATCAAAGATACTTGCAGGCTAATGGAAAATCTTTTACCAAAGTAGCGTTCCCAATTAATTAATCCATCTGCAAAACATCTCACATTGGAATTTGTGTATTTCCATTTTCAAATGATACACTTACAGTATATAAAACAACAGCAGCAGACAGCAGATATTTTCCCATTGCGCTGCAACAATTGACATTTAAAATATAACCTGTTGTCTTTACTGTGAAGAATTTTGTGCAGGTTTTTCTGAATATACTTCTAAGTGATTATCAGTATTGTAACGCTTAATCCAAATAATGGTTCTGGGAGGCACAAAACACAAGTTGGAGTGGTACAGGTACGTTTTTGACCTGCACTGAGAAAAAGAAGCCAAATCAAAGAAGCACAAGACAAAATAGCGAATACCAAAGTCAGTTGTACATCATGTTAGAGGACCTTCTACAATATTCCATGCTGTTGTATTTTCTCCAAAACTAGCAGTAGACATTATGTTAACCTGCCAGGCTGCTGCAGAGTGGTTAAGTCCTCGTGTTCCCAGTTGTTGGTGTCGAAACAAAATCACACAGAAAACAAACCTGATACTTCTTAGATCTGTAGTGTAAAAGAAGATTTTATTTTGGTGGTTAAGCTGGTGGTTAAATCCTTGTTTGGGGTAAAAAAAAAAATCTCTGAGGGTCTATAGCTGTGCTGAATCCATCTGGTCTATTAAACGTGGCCACACATACATCTGCACAATCTCCATACTGCATTGTGACTGGTACTGCAGCAGTGTGGTCACTCCACAGCACTTTGCCCTACCTGCCAGCTCCTGTTTAATAATAATCTCTTACAGGAATCTAGACACAATAATGGGAATTATTCTGCATACGGTGTGACATTTTTTTTTTTACAACAAAGATCAGGTGATTTGTTTTCCCCAGTGCTGTAGCTATTTGGTTGCAGGCTATGATTTCGCATAAGCCTCGCTGTGCTTCCATACTCTGTCTGGTCAAACACATCCAATAGTGAAATGTCAGCCAAAGAATGGAGATAAGACTGTGTCTGTTTCAGAGGAGACATACAATAGACAGATCCTCTTATTGCAGGAAACGAGCAGAGGGATAGCAACCATCTATGACCAACCTGAGGTCTTTTTGCCTAATTAGACTGCCCCTAATTAGTTCGCTCTCAAGTCGTTTTCTTTTTTCTTTATTCAAACATCTGGAAAGATGACAGGATTATAGGAGGAAGGGAGACGCAGGAGGGAGGGAAGCATTTAATCTAACAGGTGTGCATGACGTTACACCAACAGTTAGGCACTACAACATCTCAAAGCTCTGTCGCCTGCCTTGCTGAACGGGGTTCTGGAACTAGGCTATTCTAATCACACTAGAACATTCATTGCAGAATACAAGTGAATGAGATTTGATTCTTTAGCCACAGACGACTTCTAGAACCCAAAGGTATTTCAGCACTAAGATTATCTTCACTCCATTCTGCTTGAAGGCGATGTCACACATACAGTATCATCTTGAGCTGAACTGCTTTTGGGAAACGCAGCCCAGGCCATATGGACAATCTCGCTAACAAATGACAACATTCATTGCCCGTTGCTCTTGACGGAACTGCTTCAGTAAATATGTAATAAGGAGAGGTCCCTCTGCAGGGACAGGATAAGAGAGTGTGTTGATATATACAGTATATCTATATATTACCATATTCCTTGTGGCCTCTTATCTCCCCGCTGACTAACAAGCCAGGGATATCAAAGGGCCTGTGAGACCAAAGGCTGGTGATGAGCTTTGAGCTCTGGCTAATTGGATGCAGCTGAGGCTGTTTCTGTAGCAGCACAGTGAGTGGCCCTGGGAGGCAAGTGTTGACCGCCACACACCAGCACAAACTCCACTTTCTCACAATTAGGAATGAAACGCTTGAGGACTGGGTTCAAATTACTTTGACTACAAGTCCTTTCAGGAAGTGTTTCTTCTTCAAAAATGCAAATACTGAAAAACCTTTGCAATGAAAAGGTTGTCACATCCAACTTAATTAAGAATAACAGAGGATGTTCTGCCATCACACGATGAATGGCAGTTCCTTTTCACATTTTGAACAGATTGAACTGAAAGTGATTCGATCTCAGATGTGAAGAAAGTGTTCCATGCACCCTAGTGTTACAGGCGGTGAGGTACTGTTACATATTAGACCTACATTTTACACTTTTTAGATGATTTTACAGAATAAAATACAAGAAGGGAACATCCAAAAATCACAGTTATAAGCCTCATAAAGGAGGTGCTAGGTGACGCACAGCGAGAGGAACTAAGAAAGAGAAAGCCCCTGGGCATGAAAGCAGACATGGTGAGCAAAATCCCATTAGGTGAGATCTGCAACACATCTCCACTGGCAACGTTTAAAAACCTACATTCCATCAAAGCTGTGAACTACATCTTGCTAACTAGTTATGATTAAGCAAAACCACCTTCCACTTGAAACATCTCAATTATTGTGTCTAGCTCCAGGGATACAACCACCTCCACTTCCTTTAAGCCCTCAACCCATCTTCAAATGAAAGCAGAGCACAAAGCACATTCGGTTTTTGCTCAGGCACAAAAAAATAATGCAGAGACCATAAGCTTAAGTGCACCTTGCAAATTCCCCTATTATTCCCTTCCCTCGCAGAGCGGAAAGGCTATACAATCCAATAAGAGCTCTCTGAACTAGAGTCTTAGGGGACAGCTGTTGTACACTTCCAGACTCGCAGTACCTATTGTCCATCAGGACTCACAATAGGCCTTTCAATAATAAATAAGCCACAAGCCTAGTGCTTTATAACTCGTAGAAAGACCAGCAGTGGTAAACTCCAACAGGAAAGCTGTTAAGGCTTCAATCAAGATAGGTGCAGAGTGATTTAAAAGTTATGTGAATATACAAACTAGAGCAGGATTGTTTTCATCCAGCTCCCTGGTGTTCTGGTTTACATATGGCTGCTTTGATTTTCTCATGGCTCTGAGTCTAAACCAGATCTAAGAGAGAACTTGAGAGAAAGAAAAGAGAGGGTATGACACTGACGCACTCATCCACAATGGGATTTATCCTCTTAGTTCCAACTCCTCCTTGGAATTCTCCTTGGCATATAAACTAGGCCTTTATTCCCTTAAAAGAAAAATCAATAGTTTCTCTGATTCCATCAGTCTTGCCAGCACACTCTCTCCTCCTAACGTCTCCGTCTTCAACCCACCCCTGCCCTCCATCAGCAGCTCTTTCTGTCTCTCTTTAATTCGTCCTCCATCATTCTCCTTCCTCTCTCTCTCTCTCTCTCTCTCTCTCTCTCCTTCTTCTCTCTCCTATGACCATCTGTGTTGTGACACATGCAAAACCATCGCCGGGCCCAACCAAACAGGTCATTTACCAAATCTCTATTGACTGCTGCTCCAGTTTCCATGGAGAAACAGCCAGTGAGAGGGGAGGGCAGGCGAAAATCAATTATTCCCCATAGGCTCAGTTTCATAGGCTGGCTATGCCAGACGTGTACAAGGATAAAGCAGGAGAGGCTATTATTGTCACAGCACACCGGAGGGGGGACACAAAACTGGGATTACCGTAGATGAACGGTGATATGTTTCTTTCAATTACTATAAAACAAGACAGTTGAAGATGATCCCTGCGAATGCATTGTACAGTCCCAATTCTGGCTCCGTGACAACACGGTGCTCTGTTGTCTGTCTGCGTGGAGCGGAGCGGAGTGGAGTGGAGTCGGCTGTGTCAGTAACAGACTGTAGCTGGCCCTGCTTTCTATTCTGAGAGATGAAACCAGGACAGCCAAGGAGACAGCGGCAGGGTCCCTGGCTAAATGCTCCATTAAGTGGTCCGCTCCTCCCTGCGCC